>VZSC01008467.1:543432-592071 GCA_013398225.1 Steatornis caripensis | reverse complement strand
GTGGTGGTGGTGGTTCTCTCGAGGCCGAGCCCTGCCGAGGCGCTGGGCCGCCGGGCTCCGCGTTGTGGGGAGGGGCGGTCGGGCCCGTAGTGACAGCGTCAGCGCCCCGAAATGCGCCCATAGCCGCGGATCCCCCCGCTCCGCCCCGGGTACCTCAGAGCTCTCGGCTTGGGTGACGGATTTGGGCCGATGGATGGCGGGCGAGGGGGCGTTAGTGCCGCGATGGGGCGTCTGCAGGGGATTGCCGGGCGCAGGTCAGTGTGAGGTTGCCCTGAAGGAACTGGCCGAGCCCCATCCCGCAGGTGCCAAGAAGTGGCTGGAATGGAGGAAGGAGATTGAACTGCTTTCTGACGTAGCCTACTTCATCCTTACCACTCTGTCAGGTAATGTCCCTGCTCATTTTGTATTTAGCATTTCTCCTAACAGGGTGAAAAATGAGCTGTCTGTCCTGGTTTTTTTTTTTTTTAAACACTAGTCAGAACTGTAACAGCCCTTTGTTGGCGACCGCCAACTGAAGTGAGACCGCTTGCAGTGATTTTCTTTAACGTGGGGGGTTTTGTTTCTTTGTTTTTCTGTAAATGCCTTTTATTAAATATGAAACCACTCAATTGTCAGGGGTTTGAGTTCAAATGCAGCAGTTTAGCAAAGATACATGTTCTTCTAAAAGCAAAAGCTCTTTTTAAAAAAGGGATACGTAACACTATGAAAAGTATCCCTGCTTTAAGCCTAAAACCATTGCAGATACTGATGCTGCAGACACTGATGTAAACGTAATGCTCACCTCATTCAACACAAAAAAATGCAACTATTTCTTAAAGTCCAGAACCTGCTGTGTTCCAACCTGAGCAGCCCGTCACCACTGCTCAGCCATACAGAGAATGATATTGCCGTTGCCATCTTACCCTGCATGTTTTCTGTTACGCACATTATTTAGGTTATCAGACTCTGGGTGAAGAGTACGTTAACATTATTCAAGTTGACTCAACCAAGAAAAGGGTACCTTCTTTTCTTCGACGGGCCGCCTTCATTTCTCTCCATACGGTAGTACCCTATTGCTTAGAAAAGGGATTGCTGCATCTGGAACATGAGTTGCAGACAGAAGCTGATGAGGCCAGAACCTTGCAGAGCAACCCAGCCCTTGGCTTATTCAGTAGGACCTTCATACGAAACTGGATACAGAAACAAGTTGGGGAGCTCACAGAACAGCACAAGAAAACAGTCTTAGAAATTGTGTATGTTCTTAAACAATGCATACCTTTGCTTCATCGACTACATCTGGCAGTTTTCTACATACGTGGCACCTTTTATCACCTGTCTAAAAGAATCACAGGAATCACGTATGTAAGTGGATATATTTCTTATTTGAAGATGGTGCCCACTGCAGTATTTTGGCCTCTCTTGGGATGCCATGTGTGTAAAAGGAAAGGGATATAGAATTCAGCTGTAGCTGACAGTGATATGGGCAGAGCAGACTGGGTGAGAGGGAAATTTTTAGTACTGCATAGAGGGGTTATGAGTCCCTGTTGTCAAAAAGTTACGGCTAATAAATGTGAATGCGCTGTCAGAAGTTAATAACCCATGTAACTTCAGAACATTGTCTAGTCCAGTCTGTCTTCTACAAATACACAGAAAGTGAGATGTGGCTCAATAAATCCATGGGAAATACTTACTAGTTTTGAACAAAAATCAGTACACGTATAGATAGCCTTTTTCTATATGAAAAGCTTCATTTCAGTAAGTGTCTTTCCAAAAAACATCAGCCTAGACATACATATAGACAGAAGACTCCTCAATGATTCCCAGTGTCAATTTGGAAAAGAGGTGTCTGACCATTTGCTCAGATCTACCTAACAAAACCAACCCAATGAAAGCAGCAGTTTTGATGGACTGACAACTCAAGACAACTGATCCTTGCACAAACAGCAGTTTGGCTGAATGAGATGCATCCAGGACACATTAGACCTCTGAGAGAGAGCTGGTTGAGAAGTCCTAGAAACACGTCAATTTTTTGGACAGAAATGAGAATCCCAAAGCAAGAGTTTATTGTTATGGGGAGGGGCATAGTTTCATAAAACTGCAGTAACAAAACTTTATTTCTGTGAACTACGTAGCTGCATTTTGGAGGCCTGCAAGGAGAAGATCAGAGTATTCGATCAAGTTACAAGTTTCTTGGAATAATTTCACTCTTCCATCTTCTTCTAACAATTGGTGTTCAGATGTACAGCTTCAAACAGAAGCAGAGAGCAAGGCAGGAATGGAAACTACACCGCAACCTAGCTCATCAAAAGTATGATGATTTTTACTTACTAGGAAAGAGGTGGAAGCAATGGTGGGAAATGTAATCGCTTTCATGACCAGGGAGAACACTGGCATGACACTTTGACTTAAATTAGAACCTGAAGTAATATAACATCTGATGCATTCCTCACTGTTTTAAGCATCTCTTAGATTTCATGCTTTGCTTTCATGTTTTTGAGATTTCACAAAAAGGGTTAATACTTATAGATGGGGTTTACTTTAGATTGTGTTATCGAATATTTCTTACAAGCATGCTAGATAAAATTAAGTAATATGTAACTATGTTAATTAGAAATACGAGCAAGGAAAAAACTACGGGGCGCCACTCCCACTGCACTTTGTGTTTGGAAGAACGGAGACATACAACAGCCACACCTTGTGGCCACCTGTTCTGCTGGGAATGCATCACGGAGTGGTGTAACACCAGAGTAAGTACAGAAGGACAGAGGCTGGAAGGCATGAATGTGATTAAATTTCTACTTGAACATACCTGTCAGCCTGGGTGTTGAAATAATACCCTTTCGCTCACTAAGGCACCCAAAATCCCCACATGAGGGTTTACCAGGACCTGTACATTTTATTAGAAAAGAATGACTATGCATTACATAGATGAGGTAATTAAGGTGAGTTTTCTGTACCAACCACTGAAATGCAGTCACACTCCTGCGGAAATCAGACATGAAGATAATTCCTTTATCTACAGACCTCGGCTGTAATTCTGACTGCAAAGAAACAACAAAAGTAATAATGTTTTGAAGCCTTCTTCACCTGATTTCCAGTAAAAAGGAATAAAGGTACAACCAAACCAAGCAAGCTCTTGTGCATGGTATTTTAAACTTGGATTTTGCTCTAGATTAATTAAATACAACAGGATTTTCATCCATTAAGGATTTTATAGACATTGTGGAATAACATGTGGTCCATTTATTTTCTCTAAAGAGTGAAAACTGCTTGCCAGAAAAAAGGCAGCAAGTGTTACTTACAAATAAAATCTTTGCTACAGAGACTATGTCTGTGCTATAACTCAGATGTATTACTTCAGCTATTTTAGAAACGAGTGGTGTGATCTACTTACGTTTTCCTGCGCTGATACTGGTATGGCTGTGGTGGAATACAATCAAGGAAATACAACTTCTCAGACCATTTCCCTAAGAGCCAAAATTGATCTTGATGCTAAAAGTAGTGTAGCCAAAGTATCACCAAAGGCCTGTATTTAAATGCACCAAGGTTATACATGTGCAAGCTGTTAAGTTCTACGATGGATTCACCATTTGAAGACACAAACTACAGTGCAGCTTGCGATGAGCTACCACCTTCCTACCGTCACCCTCACACACACATCAGGAAACATCAAAGGCCACTTCAGATTTGCTTGTAAAGACCTAGCCAATGTTGGTCAGTCTTGCCTGAATGCTGTCAAGCTGTGGCAGAAACTTTCATCCAGCTGCAGGGAAGGAGTGGTGATCTCCTGGAATTACTAGATGTGTTTTTCTAAGTTGTGAAAATCGATGCTTTTCTTATTGGCAAGTCAGATTCATTTACTCCTTTAAAAAAAAATAGTTTCCCTAACACAAACCATACTACCCAGCCCTCCAGTTGGCATTTTTCAGCTTATCAGCTGCTTAATGGAGGTAGCAAATGTTAGGAAGTTTCAGCTGGATGTGCAAGCTCACTACACAGTGATGGCGAACTGAGAGCTAGTGGGGGCTCCCTTCAGAAAACTCACTCACTAAGCTGGGAATGAGTGTAACAAGCACGTACCTAGACCACCCCTTAAATTGAAAACTGTCCTGCTAGATTGTAGCAGAAAGTGTTCCAGACTTTTCTTAACCAGATAGCTATAGGAAGAAATGAGTTATTAGAGGAATAGTTCCCGAACACAGATTTCCTATCAGTTACGGTGTTCAGAATATAATACCTGATGAAAATATAAGGAAGATTGTTAAATATCTTTAGTGCAACAATGTTAACTCCTGAGTACTGCCACCTTATGAATCTGAAATTAAAAAGCAAGTAACTTAGTCCACTTCAAAATCAAGTATGGGAGGGGTAAAAAAAAAAAATCACTAAAGGCCAATAATTAGCAAGGAGATGCAAAATGGATTTGTATCTACCTCACAAAACTTCCGTTTGGGCTTTTATGGTTTCCAGTAGAAAGCTGAAGCCCCATGAACTAGCAGTTTTCACACACATTTTCAAAGTTTGATTTGAATAACTTAAAATTACCCCTTTGGACTGTGGCCTTACTCAAGCTCATTTGGTCCCTTATGTGGTTGAGCATCAATTAAAACAGTTATTCTTGTAATCTAGAATGAAGTTTAATCCTCATTTCCAGTAACACTGCTGACTGGAAAATTAAGTAAGAACTTCACATGAGTTAGCAATAGAAATTTGAGTATAACAGAAGTACACTTAGAAGGCTACTAAGAATTTCAGTTGTCAGTTTTCAGTGGGAGTACTAGCTGACAACAGTATCTGTTAGAGGACATTTATGTTAGGTCAGTTTTAGCGTTGTGGTCTGCTGTCAAACTGACCCAGATGCACACACCTGTAGGTAGACAGTACTCAAAATGCATCACACAGTGATATTTCAGATCTGAAAACATCCACTCACTATAATTGCATCTTTACCTCATTCTTTGCCCTGAAGGCTTGGTGACTACTACTCAGAGAGCAGTTCAAGGCCCATGGTACAGCATTTTTTGTTTCAGATACGGAGACTTAAACATGTTTTTTCTTAACACTGACCGGAATTGTTACCATTTTAGTAACTTGTAGTGTTTTGGGATGACTCGCCTACTGGATTCACCAAGCAAAGATACAAAAATTGAAGAGCTATGATTTAGAGAACTAAAAGTATCTTATAACATACAGTCAGTATCTTTAAATATTACTTCTAGTGTACATGAATAAACGTTTCCTCATACTGGCTCTAACTAGTTTTTTCGTATTAGCAAAATTAACTGAAGAAGTCATATTGCCACCTAGATTAAAAAACAAACTGCAAATAAACACCAAAAGAACTGTTAAGAATCCATCTAGTTTGTTTTGGCTTACTGCTTCAGGAAATGCTTGTTAAATAGCAGGTAAAAGCATGGCTCTTGTTGGGAAACTACTTACAATAAACTCAGGACAAAGCAACTGAGGAAAAACTGCCTGCAACCCCAAGACAAATGAACTCTGCAATGAAGCTGGCCTGTAATACACTTGAGTAAAAACAGGCATAATGCCATGCTAGATGTTTTGGATAAAGGTGGCAATAAAAGGACTAGCAGTGTGCTAGTTCTAGTTCAGCTGCAAGAAAAAAAAAGGAAACTAATTTTAGTATGAAGAAGAATAAACCCAAAATTACCTCTGAAGTGAGTATATGGCAGCATTTCTTCGCAATACACAAGGGTAGTAGAATATTTGAGTAAAACATCAGTGACGGTTTGAGTGATTTTGCTAGACAGGCTTTTTTCCTTGAAGGTGAGAGGTCGCTTTTACCTAAGATGAAGTTACCTCCAGGTGAAGGTGTTGTAATCTGTGTACAATTACGATGGTTTTAAGGTCGTATTTTAAGCACCCATGTCACCTCAAGTTGCTCTTTAAATTAGGCTATCTTAGAATGCTTTACATGGCCAAGCCTGCATCACAAACTAGACTGAAAAACAAATGTTTCATTACAGACACTGATTATTTTTTAGAAGTATTTAAAATATTTGGATTTTTAAAAAAACTTTTAAATACAGCAATTCAGTACATCTACCTAATTTCTTTTCTTTTTGCAGACAGAATGTCCACTGTGCAGAGAGAAGTTTCATCCTCAGAAACTGATCTACCTACGTCACTATCAACTGTAGAGGAAAAACCTATTCTGTTTCATGACAAGGGCCTCAGCTCTCATACACTTTAGAAAGTCATCATACAGCTTGAGTTAGTCCAAGAAAGAGACTTCATTATACAAATGGTAACTGCCTCTGCAAGGTGGCACTTCATTCCTGTTTTACGGAACAAATCTATTTCTGCCTTTACCCTTCTGTTTCTTCTAACATGATTCTTGACCATATTAAAAATATGTCTTTCTAAAAAGTGCCTGACACAAATGTAGTAGTTTTCTTCACTTTGGACAATGAAAAGTTTAAGTAAGATTCTCATTCTCTAAATGCAAGTGTGGATAATGAGTCTTCCAACCTTTCATAGCATTCTTAAGGTATTATTAAAATTCAACGATTTGTAAGACTCCCTTTCTCCTGTACCATAATGACGGGTCCATGCTGTAGACTTCAGGGGAAAAGGACAAAAGCTGTACACAAATCCTTAGTTTAATTGTAGTGGAAGTTCTGATGGTAACTCTATGTTGTGTACCATTCTGTTTTCATAACAAGGTTAATAATGAAGCAGGTTTCCTTGATTTGACAAACTGTGAATTTCTCTGAGATCAACAGAAGCAACAAATGCAAACCCATAGTAATGAAGACTACTCGGCACACTGATCAATTAATATTCAGCTTCCAAACTCAAAGCTCTTCTATCACTTTTAGATGTTGACTTTCCATCAAGTGTTCTTAGACAATTAAGACTATAGCAATATAACGAGTGGTGTTTCAAAAAAGCCCACGTATGTATACTAATAGAAACTAAGCTCAGCTGTAAGCTATTAGTTTCATAACACAGCTTAAGTTTTGGCTGTGTGGTGTTTTCTACAGTCTTAACACAGATAGGGAAGAAGCTGACTTCAGCCATGAGGCCCCCTCCCCTCTTTACGGCAATAGGGGCTATTTCAGCTAAGCCAGTATTTTAGCGTATAAAGGAGGAGGGATTCAGCAGCATCACCTCGTCAAGGTTTATTCCTGTAAGTTATTATTAGTTCAGTTATAGAACTATTTGGAGCAGCAGGGAAAAAGAATATTGTTAGTTGTTAACATACCTTGTCATTCTTGCATGATAGAAAATGTACAAGATGAATTTATTTGTATTCTTTAAATACAGATGGGGAGAAAAAGCCAGATGATCCACTCTGTGGATCACAGGTTACAGATTCAATAAATCTTTCACAAAGATGGCACTGAATAGGGACTTAGGAGGTGTGCTACAGTAAGAGCACTTCTTTTAAGATGGTTACTTCTACTGTAGATATCCTGGTTAGCTAGTTAACAATTAAATCTCCACGTGTTGTCATAAAAACTCCAATAAAATTACTTTAACTTTTCATCGTTATCTATAAATGGAAGAAAAAATAGTTTCTGGTAACACTTCATGATTACTGTACAAAAGTGATTTTCAGAGCTGCAATACCATCCCTTTCTTATACCAGAAAACTTTCAGGCATCCCTTACCTATTCAGGGCTGTCGAGGCAACAGTGGAAGGAAAATGGTCCACATCACGAATTAAAACATGACTACCTAAGGAAATCACTGCCTGATCTCCTCATGAAGAAAATAGTAACAAAAACCATTTAGTTGCACATAAAAACAAATAGGAAGCAATCAATGACTGGGAAGTATCTGTGAAGTTGTCAAGCCATTTTTTTTATGCATTCTGTAAGGGTAATTTATTTTTAGTATTTTAAGTGATAAAAACAGAGCAAAGTTTAACAAAATGCCATCAAACTTGTCTGGCTGTTGCATGCTGAGAGTCAGCTAGGGAACTATACCGTTGTCCCAACATAATCTACAATCTGTATTTGAAAACTGTTAATCCCACTGAATGTAGAGCATCCACGCCTACCTAAGAACGAGGCGGCATTAATCTCAAGCTGCCACTGAAGTTCAAAATTAAGTGGAAGTAAAAATGTCTAGTTTGCAATGGATGTCATTAACACTGTTGTTTAGGAGGAGTCATTCTAGTTGCTAATTTTAATATTAATAAACATCATATTTTTCTCCCCAACCTACCCATATTATTCAGAAACTCCAACAAACCTGAAGACCCCTTCTCCAAGTCAGGGCTTTGAGATTTTTAGGCAATGAACTGCAAAGCATCCATGACAGGTACTTTTATAAGGCTGGATACTGGGTTTCCGTAATTTTAAATTTTGAGTTTGCTAGCTTCCACACTGCTAATAAAACAAACACACACAAACAAAACCCAACAGGTCAATGTGAACTGAAAGTACCTGTCGTTTTCTCAGGACTACTGAAGGCTGAATTCCACAGCTGCATAATGACTTCATTTGACAAAATCAGATGAAAGGGTTCCTACATACATTTTCGAATTAGGTGTCTGTTGAAGTTGCCACTACTCTCCATTCAGAATCTTTGAAGAGCTACTCTTTTCCTACTTTTCTGCAAGAGAATGCTCCCTGAAGAGTTGAAAAAGGCATTGCATGAAGAGAAAATGAGGGTAACCATTACTGAAATGAAGACATAAATGCTGTTAGATCAATATACGTACATAAAGATAGAGAACAAGTAAAGGGGGACACTGTCTTTTAATAAACTTTGGAATTAAAAAGTCACTTAATAAAACTGCAGTTTTATCACATGAAAAAGTTTACATGCAGGTCATTTATCTCTGATTTTTTTTTTCCATAGAAAATGAAAAGCTGTGTTAAAACCCACGCCGCTTTTCTGCTATGGCCAGTTTGGGTATATTCTGAAGGGGGTGCATGAAGTCAGCTTAAATTAATCAAGAAACGCTTAAGTATGAAAGAAACTCCAACGAATAACAATTAAAATATATATATTTATAATTCCAGGTCCTCAAAGGAAATTGTGATGGAGTTTGAACAAAGTTTTGAGTCATCATGAAGGAGCCTAATTTTAGCATCTGCTAGATGTCATGGTGAAACTGGCATTAAAACCCAACACAAATGAGCTACTTCAGAAGCTATATGAGTATTTTTTCCCTACTGCAAAGCCCATGATTTAGTAGATTTCTTATTTCTTTCTACATTTGTTTGGTTATAACTCAGTAATGCCATGCATTTAGGAAACTGGCTTAAGTTCTGCATCTATTTAGGTCTACTGAATTTTCCTATGAAAACAGCACATGGCCATGAAGCAGAAAACAGCATCATGTGTGCCACCTCACATTTTTTCTCCACATATGTGCATAGCACTTCCGGGTGATACTGAGCAGGAGAACTATGTAAAAATATCCAACTCCTAAGCCACTAATCTCTCCAGTGCAATGGATCTTGAAAGAAATACACCATCCCAAATCCATGGGATTATCCAAAGTTTCTGCAACTTCTTACAAAAGACAATAAACTCAATGCAATTTGGTTAGAATGCCAGTTTCTTCAAGAAACTGATATTTCAGATAAAAATAGCAAGATCCTCTTAAAATGAAAATTCAACTGCTTTGTCATCATTCTGTTAATCATTTTTTATGAAGAAAAAAGGCATTGTTACAATGGCTCAAAATCGTTCCTTTAGTTAGAAGTAGAATTGGTCAATGGGTTGATTGCATCTTCTAGCTAGCAAAGGTCTTTCCCACATCTTCTTTCCCTTTGTATTTCCTCTTGCCATGTGTGAAGGGTATATATCTGTACTTTATCATGTGCTGTAAAGAGAGAAGATCAATTTTTGAGCAAGAAACTTACATAGTATTTAAAAAAATATTTTATAATCTGCATTGTAAATTACAAAGTCCTCTAGAAAAACAGCTCTTCAGTATCGTAAAGGTAATGAAATAGCTAATCATACAAGAGTTTACATCTAAATATGGGCATGAGCCCAATCTTGTACATCTCAAATTTGGGTATAGCCAACAATACACAGTACAGTGACAATTACCGATTGGGGGAATCACAGGAAACTGAAAATAGCACAGAGGTATTAATTCTTTACTACCCTTTAATTTACAACTTTGAGTAACAGTACCTATCCAAAAATTCTGAATGGCAGGGGAAAAAAAAAAGGGTTCTACTGTTAACATGCCAATAAACCATAAGTAATTTGTTAAAAATGGTCTGAATGACTTGCCTATGTTATTCTTCCCCTTCTCAACTGGATGGGCAGTTTGGAACAACACTGTAAATCCTGACATCACAAATGCTACTTTCTATTCTTGGCAAGTTACCTTGATTTGCCTCTTCATAGTGATACAAAATAGCATAATGAAGTACATCACAAGGATTGGCCAAAATACAGGAACGTTGAAAGCCTCGAAGAACGTACATGCCATAGCAATCAGGATTCCTTTAGTGGCAGCATGCCTGAAAAATAATATTAACAATTAATCCTTCAACGCTAGCTACCACTAATTTGATGCAGGTATTTATATTTTTCAAAAATACAGCATGGGCAGACGGATCCACTCACCAGAATTTAAACTCTGGGAGCCTTCTAATGAAAGGCCGAAATTCTTCATTTTGCCTTGTAGGTAAGGAAGGACCATCATCTGAAAAAAACAGAAAAAACACCACAATACTAACAAACCACACTAATTTTCCACACTATTCAGACCCCAGATCTTTTTTTCATTTTTTATCTTAAAAAAAAAAAGATAAGAAAACTTTTCACTGTTACACATAGATTTCAGTTACAGTGGCTGTTTTAATGTAACTTAACACTGATTTCCCAAAAGAAAACATACGACAAATGAGTGCTAGGTCACTCGAGCTACTATGGGGAGAACTTAAGTCACGTAAATCTTCTTTCAAAACACAGAAAATGAATACAATGTGGAGTATGCTCAAATCCTGAAAAAAAGACAAATTTTTTAGTAACTCCTGATACCAAGTTGTATACATTTTTTGCAAATCTAAAAATACAACGTCATGCTAAAATTGCACATCTTTACCCTACTGTATCACACAAAAAGAGGTGGAAGTTTAACTAAGTTAAAAATTTTCACACTATGAACTATTCATCATACCTGAATCTTCCATTAAAGAGGGGTCTACCTTTGGCGACAAGAAAGCTATGAAGAGATTTAGATGGTAGATTCCCAAGGCATATGTCACAATGTACCAGCCCTGAAGCAGGGAGGAAAAAAGAGCAAAGATTAAAATCTTCCTGGAAAACATTTGCAGATACTGATTTTTCAACAAGATCAAACAACCTAGTTTTTTGCTTCCTTGAGAAGTGCTTTTCTTCTACATCCTCACAACCCCAAAATTTTTGTGGACTTGTTAAAAAAATATTTAAAAAATCATTGTATAAAACAAGCACTCTACGAAAAGACGAACTCACCGTTACGATTCTTCTTCTTTTATTTGTGTACTGACAGATAACACATGTTGACAGATAATATACGTAACAGTTTTCATTCAAAGCTACCTAAATACTGACTAAACGTACTTCAATAAAATAAGCAAGACAAAACCCCAGTAAAATCTAATAGCTTTTTTAAGCTACATGTTTTCTAGGGTATACTACTGTAAACCTAATACATTAATCAAAATAAGCCTTAGAACATGGGAGTAGTGCAAATCCCTCATTTATTGACATATTTAATATGAAAGCTTTTTTCAGGCATGTTTTCTACGTTCAAGATGTAGAAATCATAAAAGCAGCATAAAAGAAGTTAGCAGCACAAAACCATCACTACTTTAACCATCTTTGCAGGCTTCAGTCTCCTAAATGTTCCTACTACTATCACCTGCACAGCTTTCACGTTCAATCTGTAATCTTAAGGTTTTGGGAATAACTGGCCTGCAGCGATAAAAATGGTGAAAAAGCAATTCTTTATGGTTTGCGTGACAGAAGGTAACTACTGGCTCCTGAACACGTTGTTACATGGCTTTAAAAATAAAAGTAAAAACTTAATTTCAACAGAGTTTTCAGAGGCTTATTATATAATTTCATCAGAACTAACGGAGTATTTCCACTTTCTGTTGCCATCAGATGAATATCCTCAACATTCGCACATTCTTCATGCTGAAGCAGTGAGTTTAATAGCAACAAGATGTGTTCTTTCTTCAGGCCATCTAATTTACCTTCCACTTGGTGCTAAATGACACTATATGTAATTCCAAAGTATTAACGTACTAAAGCACTCAACACAAAAAAGAGAGCAGTAATGATATCTAAAACTCCTTCAGCAGTACATCTAGTTTTCTTACCTGCAGTAAATAAACTCTAATCATGTAGATAAAACTCAGACCCAAAGTTACAATCCATCGCACTGCAGTATATGGAGTAGATTTGTCTAACCAGGATTGGTAGATCTAGGAAGAAATATAAAGTGTACATCTGTAAAATACATGATGCACAATGAATAATGTTTACTACAGGGCAGCATTAGAAATAGTAAGCATTTGTGATGAGCATTTTGGGAAGGAGGGTAATGTGAAACATTTGTATTCTTTATTACAAATAAATCAAATTAAACATAAACATACTTACAAGCATTTGAAAAGTTCTGTATTTGTTTACAACGGAAAAAAATTTCGTAATGCTTGGGGCATCGTATAGCAATTCACATTTTCAGTATTTATGCAAGTTTACTGTCCTTAAGACAAATCTGATATGAAATCTGAAGTCACTCCTCATTTTTGACAATATTTATTGTCACTGTGCAATGTCACATACATGCACATTAAATATTCCATTAAGCTATGTACTACAGTATTTATGTATTTTTAAAAGGCTTCAAAAGTAATCTTTTGTACAGATTCTAGTATTTCAACAATTCACCCAAACAGTAATCAGTTTAAGAAGCTGCACTGAGACCTGCTTCTAATGGAGTCAGAAACACCCTACAGAAAACCAACCTGTCCAAGTCTTGAGAAAAATCTATAGACCACAGAAGGCTTTCCATGAACAGACTCACCAATACTGTCCCCTTCTGACATGGTTGCTGTGGAAACAAAACATAATACATAGGCAACATTTAAAACAAAAATCTAAGCTCAGTGAAGCTTTACAGTGCATTATCAGTGCAAATCAGCATTTACATATGATACTCTTTTGGATTGCCCTGTCTGAAACGAATTATTTTTAAAACAGTATTCTTAAAGAAAGGACATTTATTCCAAAAGAAATTAATTTCAAAAAGAAATTGTCAAGAAAGCAAAGAATAGGGTATTTTACAAAAGCAAGACAGGATCCAATCCATTTTAGGGAGGGGGAATAAAAAAGTCCATACAGAAATGCAGGAATGAGCCTCATTAGACATCTTCACCTTGATAAGACAGGAGCTGAGTTATAACATCTAAGCATTGAGATATGAACTGCAGCACCACTCTCCTGTCACCTCAGTTTCTAAAGGCAAAGAACAAAACCAAAATAAATATTTTTTTTAAAGGTGCTTAGGATTTTTAACTACTTAGTAACTAGGCAGTGAAGAAGCTTAAGTTCAGGACTCTGTACACCAGTGGTTACAGACAAAAAACTCTACCATAAGTACCTAAACCAAAACACCGCCCACTGCTACAATTATTCAACGAGTTTACCTATGTCTTGAACATGAAGAGCTCAGCAAAGTTTTATGCATGAGCAAAACTGTATAGTAAAAGGGCCAGGATTCTGAACTCGGGTTAAAAAAAAAAAACAAACCCAAAAAACTAACCAAGGGTATTATTTTTTAATACATGCTCCTGCTACCAATTTAAGATCTTTATTGTTCTTCTCAGTTAAGCTCAACTAAGTTTTACAATTCATTTCAAGACATAAAACAAACACGATAAAATTGACTCTAAACAGAAACATTTTTGCCACATCACCAAAAGCAATCCCTGACATTACTTCCTGGAGTCCTCATCTGTGGGTGGGACTACATAACTCTGGGAAGTGGGAGTACTTTCAGCCCTGTAGCAATATCTCAAGAGCCTCAGATGATAATAAAGGCATACGGAACATTACTACATCAGAAAAATGTAAATTATCTTAGATGCTGCAATACAGTGACTGCTGCAAAAAATTATTTGAGACCAATTACAATCTGGGGACGCACAGAACCTTAAAGTCGTACATTTTTTTCTGTAAACATCTGAGAACTCGATCCTATTGCATAATTAGTAAGCAGAAAAAAGGAGTCCTGTAACACTTCAAAAGATAAGGGGATTCATTACGAGGCTTTAGGAGCTGCAGTCCACTTTAAGTTATAGCTAAAAAGGAAAAAAATCAAATAGAAAATCATACAATATAGATATATACTTTTTCATTACAGGCAAAAGGAAGTAATTATTATTCTCCTTATTCATGGCACTGCAGAAGAAAAAAGTTACTCAGCATTATTAGCTGAGCATAATTTTGTCCTTTTTTTTTTTAAATGTCCTGAAGTATAAAGCCGTAACAAAGATATTCAATCTATTGGTCAGATAGCAATTCTCTACAGATCACAAGCATAAAAATCATATTCTCAAAATTAATTTTACAGATACATCCATAGCAAGTATGAGTAGACCCAGCATTACAATCTTGTAAATTTTCACCTACGCAGGTCAAGTGAAGAATCACGTTTGTAAGGCTAGTGATAGCTTTATGATAGAGCAGGCATTTTGCCTGCTGTAAAAAATTACATTATATGTGATTATGTACGATTGTGATTATGCATGTTGTCACAGGCTCAGTTTAAGTAGCACAGACTGAAGTCTATCACGTGACATAGTTCAGAATTTAAGCTAATATTTTTAATAATTTTTAAAATGTTTACTGAAAGAACAGCTGTAATTAGACTCTGATAAAAACCAGGTTTGGGCATTGCTTTGAAGGTAGTTTACAGTTAAAAACACAAGTCACATCTCATTGGTTTAAGGGAATAATTAAACCGAAACAGTAACAATCCCTCTTTCATAATGCAACGTAAGACTTTACTGTTGAGCACAACGAGTTATGATAACCCTTAGGCCATTTCAGCAAAGCCAATAATCAGAAAGATACACAAGGATTAACATAACAAACAATGGAATAGTTGGCTACCAGCAGAATACAGACTGCTACTAAAACTAAACCATATTAAAACGTTTTTCTCTGCTGAAAAACATGAAGTAGGCGCATGCATGACCTTCAGCAATTACCCTTTTTACCACATTTGTTACAGTAATATCATCACAAATACCTCTGCATCCCTGAGTTCTTAAAAATGGCAAGACCCGGGGCAGTAAACACACTTAACTTACGTTTCACACCATCACATACCATACGGAGAGGTACAGAATTTTCAGGCAACTCTCTGATCACAATACAAATTTTTTTTAGATTTAAAATAAAAACAAAGCACACAACTAGCATAAACGCATTAGTGCTCACTCAAGTTTCCTTATCTCATAGGGGAAATATCTTGGAAGAGCAACACACCGAAGTGATTTATTAATAACAGGGCGAATGGACAACCACAGGAAAAGAACCCACTGATTGTGTAAACTGCTTTTTTGTTTGTTTGATCTTAAAAAAGACATTGTTTAATTTCACCCGTTACAACAGCAGCCTGGCCTGTCAGAAACTCAGGACTGCCCACAGCCGCAGCTGCGGGGCACCTGCGCTCCTCGCCTTCACCAGGAAACGCGAACTTGGTGCACCCGGAGCACCGCCTTAGGCCGAACGCTGCTGGCCAAAAGCAGCACTAAGCCACTTCGGAAAAAAACAAAGGGCACGAAGGTTGGCACCGTTCTAGCACCGGGACCAACCGAGAGGCCCGAGAGGCCTCGGTAAGAGGCTGGAGCGGGGCCCGCTGAACTGAGGAGGGCCCGGGAACAGCAGCAGGGCAGACAGCGCCTTGGCGAGAGGCAGAACGCCGCCGCCCGGCAGGGCCCGGCAGCAGCCCCGCGGCCCCCACAGCCGGCCGGCCCGCGGCAGGGCCTAGGCCGCGGATGCAGCAGTGGTCGCCGAGGCCCAAGAAGCCCCCGCGTTCGCGTAGGGGCCCCTCGCTCCCAGCACCCTCCCGCCAGGACCCTGTCACTGCCTCCGCGCCCGGCAGCCCGGAGCTCGCAGGCCCCCACCCCGCCGCCGCGGGGTCCGGGCGGGCCGCCGGGGCAGCAGCTACTCACAGACGGCTGAGCCGGGTTCTTCCTTCCGTTCCCCCTCCCCCTACTTCCACAGAACCCAATATGGCGTCAATGGCGGGGGGGAATCCGCTTCCGGGGCAAGAGGGGCGGGATGAAGGCTCGGTACTGCCCCGCCATTGGCCCCGGTAAGGGGGGAAGCGGGCGTTGCCGCGGCACCCAGCAGTGAGGAGGGAGGTGGGCGGCGGCGCGTGCGAGGGCGGGCAGGGCTGCGGTCCCGGCTGTAGGTAGCCGCTGCGCCCGAGCTGCGGGCGGGACGGAGCCTGCAGCGACCGAGCACGAGCACGAGCACGAGCACGAGCACGAGCACGAGCGCGCGTCCTGCGCGTTCCCCGCCCGTTACCGGCCGCGCAGGCGCGGGCCCGCTCCGCAGCCCTCAGGGGGCGGCACGCCCCGCCCCGCGCTCCCGCGCAGCCAATGAGAGCGAAGAGGCCGCTGCCCGTCAGGGCGTACGCGAGGCAGGTGGCGGGACGGTGCCGGGAGTTCTCAGCAGTGATGGGCGGGCGAGGCCCGGGGAGCCTGGGCTGGAGCCCTTCCCGCCCTCGAGCCCTTCCCGCGCCGCGGGGGTGTGCGTGTGGTGGCGAGAGCCTGCCACGCTGGCCCTTCCCATGCGGTTCTCCCTCAGCCTGGCCCCTCACCTGAAGGGGCGAGGACGAGTCTCCCTATGAGCGCCGAGCCCGGTTACTCGTTAAGAGAAGCTTATCCCGCGCTCCTGGCATAGGCTGATGTAAACGCAAACGTTTTTCCTTCGGGTGTCCGTTATTTTCTGTGCTCGCGCTCTCTGATGCCAAGGTAGCGTGGTTGCTAACGCTTTATCTGCTGGCTGTTTGTGTGTAGGCTGGGTTCCCATTGCAATGTGAAGTGAATGTAAATACTAAGCAAAGCAATATATTTACCTTCACGTAAGTGTTCTTTATACTGAAATTTTAGTTCCAGTATCCCTGAGTAAAATGGGCCCTTTTACTTTTTTATTACTGGTTACTCAGTATTCAACCTGGTCTTTGTAGTTGTTTAAATAATTTCAGTTGTCTTTTCTTTTTAACACCATGGGCAGGGCTGTGCCTAGAGGCCTCAGGTGGGTCTTGTCAGAGGAGCTGGGGGCCATTGGGTTTACTCAGGGCCCTGGCCTGAGGAGCATAAATGAACTGAGCTTGCAACAACCCTTTGAATGAGTGAATGCTCTGTTTAGAGAACTGGACTATGCTGTTCCACTGGTTGCTTGAAGTTTAGGGAAAGGGCCGTAACACTGTAGACTAGCTTTGGAGGGCACTTGTTACTGGTTCACTTTCTCTGATAGTCTGGTGTATCAACTCACCAAATCTGTTTTTCTTTAAGAATTTCCTATTTATTTTTCACTGTTTTAGGAATGAGAATGATTATGAAGGAGCCTGGAGCCTAGACAAGTGCCAAGTGCACAGAATACTGCCTTGTGCTGTTGGAATGGCATATGAGGTATATAAAGAAGACTTAAGAGAAACTATTGATTTGTTTGGAAAATCTCAAGGGGTCATGGTAGAGGATGCTTCAGGCAGATACACAGAAAAAGTGTGTTTAGAACTAGTACTGTTCATTTAACAAATTCGGTCCCTATTTTTAATTAACACATGGAGAGACTTCAAATTTCATGTATTTTTTTGAACATATTGCAATAGTATTTTGTATAGTTGAACTTCAGATTGAATTTCAGTTTGACTTTTCTAGGATATGTAATCTATGTGGGAGTTTTCTTACTATTTGGAGTATTCCTTTTTTGTAAAACAGGAGTAAACATAATGATTTAGGGGTGGGAGGAAATGTATGTGTATATATGTATAACCACATATGAGTACTCATACTCACTGGCACCTACCTCAATGTAGAAGGATCAGGTAATATATTCTCAGTGTGAGCTAAACAATGGTATAAAATGTGTGGATTATTTTCCAGTAATTCAGTGAGATTACCTTCGGGCCTGGAATTTAAGGACCAAATGTAGTTGTAGCATGTAAATGAATTGTTGTATGATAAATCAAGAATAGGATTCTGTCATTGCAGTCACCATGCCCGAGTGTTAAAAAAAAATAATCTGGATTTTATTACTGAAATTTTGAGAAACTAAATGAGATCAAATCTGTGGTTGTCTTGGGACTTTTTTTTTTTTTTAATTTGACATAATTTCTCTGGTAAGGGTTTGGAGAGAAATATTCTTTGTAGTAGTAGCATTTAATACTTTGGTAGTAACTTTAGAACTTGAAAACAGTAACTTCTAATTGTTGCATACATATTAAGATTTAGAACAGCCACTTCATAAACTATTTCATTACCAGGTTATAATGAAGTTCAGAAACCCAATACTGATATCATTGTTCAAGTCTCCCTCTTTCTTTGATCCTTATTCACTTTTCTTTGTTGTTGAAAAGAAGGGGGTCTCCCTAGATTTAGTGGAAATTCAGGATAGTATGTGTTAGGAGAAGCTAAAAATTACGGGGAAGGCTCTTTGATATAGCTTTACTACGTGTCTCCAGCCAACTGGCGTTTTTTCCTATGGACATGAAATCACAACTAAAATTCTACTGAATACTATTTATGTAGTTAAAATAGAGGATAAAGCACTTGGATATCTTGCAGTTCTCTCTGCTATTGGTGTGTATATATATATATAAACAGATATCTTGACTTTTCAGTTAAGGGTTTGTGGTTTTGGTTTGGGGTTTTTTTTTTGCTCCTGTCAACACCCCCAGATTTCTTTTCAATATCCATTAACGTTTTGCTGTTAGATCTGTTAATCTTAATTACTGAATACAGTTTAAAAATCTTTACGTATTATTCTATGAACATGTGAAAGTTGGGAATTAAACTCAGGGCAAGATAATAAACACTTGTTACATAAAGAATCAGGTGACATAAAAATATGTACAAGTGCAGTTGTGCATTTGTTTCATTATAACCTAAACACCATTAAACAAAAATAGTGTTATTGTAATAGCTTCTCACTCTTGAGACGCTCAAGACCTGATATTTTATGTACATGCATTAGTGTGCGCTCGTGTGCACCCACAGTTTTGTACCACTGGGTGGCTCTCTAGCATCGGTTTTGAGGCTGAATTCGTAAATTCTTCAGTCTTACACTTGTTCAGTAACTGGTTTGTCTCTGTCGAGTTGTAAGCATTTAGTGCTGCATTTAAGTTTATACTGGATATGTGCTCAAAAGTGACAAGATACTTCGGCAAAAAAAAAAAGTCTGACAGTACTGACAACAGTATCTTGTTGATTGATTTAGTATTTATATTATGCAGAAAACAAACTTCAAAGACATCCACTTGATGCAAGTGTTCACTCAGCATATACTGCTTTCAAATTATGTGACTGAACATAAAAAAACAATAAAAGCATATAAATAGTTTTTGTCGGGCAAAATAATAGCTTAAAGTTCTTTTTCAACATGTTACCCTAGAATTATGAAGGAGCTAACTAGCCTTCTGGAAAGGGTCTAAGACACATCTGTCACTTCATAGGTGAATGATTTAGCTGTGTGTTTCTGTAATTTTAATCTCTTTCAGCATGCTGCTTGTAGAACCATTCCCCTGGGTGGTGGTAGTATAAGTATTGCACTCCTATATTTCTGCACTGAACACTGTCTCAGATCTTAAGTCTTCTATGGCTCTGTGACTCTCTGACAAAGTGTATAGTGTGCCTGGTCTCTTCTTTCATTTCAGATTAGAAAGCTGACAATAATATACTTTGAAGATAATAATCATGAACTTAATGGATATAAAATTTTCAATACTGCTTGTTTTTTCAGCAGCCAGTTTTGACACAGTGCAAGTAACTAGCAGAATCTACCACCTCCTTTCATGATCTGTTAGTTTTTGTCAATCTTTTCATTGGCAACAATTATGTGATTGATTAGCCATGGAGTTTGTGTACACAGTATTCATTAAGTTTATACCCATACCTTCTTGACAGATTCGGTAATAGATCAGTACACACTAAAGTCCAACAAAAATCAAGGCAGAGTTCCAGCAAAAAATGAGCCTACAGAATATGGAAGTAAACAGGAAATACGTGAAAACTAATTAGAGGAATTCTGTATGGGCGGCACTGGAAAGCAAACCCAGTCGTAACACAAACGGTAAGACTTGGTTCAGTGCCCAAAAAAGGCCAAGTCACTAAGAAACTGAAGTTAAGGATCTGGAAATTGTCCTCTTTGTCCACAAAATTTTGCACGTGAGATTTTGGAGTTTCTTTTGTATTGTCAGATATCTTTGATGAATATCAAACTTTATTGCTAATCAGTTAGTGTATCCCTACATTGTACAAATAGCTGTATGCTTGTAAACTGTGTGTAACTGTCGGGATTTTGAAAAAAATTCGTGTTTTTTTGCACTTTACTGAAATAGTACCTTGGACATACTGAAATAATCTACTAGAACAGAAAGAAGATGGGCAAATATTTTGAGCTCTAGGATGTTCTTCAAGTATAACTTCTATGTGGTATAGAATAGATTGAATAATGTCATGAATGTTGAATTTGTCCATTTTCCTCGTCAGTTTTAACGGTAACAATGTCAGGCGTAGATTTTTAGATGAATCTTTTGCAAGTGATAAATTTTTGGTAAGTAGATGCTGTCAGTTAACAGCATATTGTAGTCTGTGAACCTTCAGAGATTCAGGTCGACTGAATGTCCAGTAAACAAGCAATAATTATATCAACAGAGCCAATAATAACAAACAACTCTGATTTATCTACTGCTTAACCATAAAACTGGTTTCAGATTGGGTAAAAACATTGTCAAGAGATGTGAGATAGAAACTGTAACTGAGTGCTAGGGAACATAAAACAAAGCCCCAGAAAGCTGCTGATTTAGAAAAAAAAATTTAAAAAATAAAAACCCCAGTGACTTGTGGTGGCCTGTCTGGTTTTAGTGCATTTGTACATGCACACATTTGAGAATCAAAGAAAACAATGACGTGTAAATGAAGTTTGCAGAGGTTAATGAAGAAAAACAATCATTTTTTTTCATGGTAGTGTTTCCTTTCTGTGATTTCTCATTTCTGGCTGCTGCGTAAATCCCAGTAAGCAGATGCTGTGTTCCATTCTGTCCCTGTTGCTGCTTCTTTGTGTGTTTTGGCTGTGTTTAGTTTGTCGTCCTTCCCAGAGGAAGGCCTGCTGTTTGATACACCTGTTAACCATGCTAAACAGGTGGCAAGCCTTATGGGCTTTTTCACCTGCAGGCTTTTGTGTCGTGTGTGTGTTTTCCGCCCCTCCTCCCCAATCCTTTTGAGTTACCTGCTTGGAAGAGTCATAGTTTCAGTTTTGATACAAATCATTTAAATTACCGGAACGTCAGTTGCTCAGAATTATACTGCATACTAGTGGATAATATGAAATTTGAAGATAGAGTAGATCCTCCAAAATCTTTATTATGATTATAATTGCAATTTATAAATAAAACTATTGCTGATACAGAGACCACGCGTGAGTCTCCCCACTAGTAAATGTTAAGGTCTGTTACTTTGATTGCTTGTGCATAGGGCTACTGCATCACTCTAGTCATTTTTAGAAGTTACTGTGTCAAGGTAGTGGCCTGCAAGTGTGCTGAACACATTTCTGAATGCATAATCTGTATATTTAATTGCCTTTTTGAGATTTTTTTTTTAGTGATCTTTAGCCAATATATAGTTCTGATGGTCAATACTAAGATGTGACAAGAAGACACTGGGAAATTGTAATTGGTAGTCTTCATGTAAGAGTAAAGACCAATAATGGGAAAAAAATACAAAACAAAACCAAAGCCCCACCAAACAACTCTTTCTGTAGGTTATCTAGATTTTGCCATAACATACGGTGTTATTACACTGAGGATTTGTTGGAAAATCTATTATGGTAGTTTGTCTTGCTAAAGAGAAACATTGTTGAATGCTTTCCTGACTCAGCCTAACAGAGAGATCATCAGGGCTTTGCTTGTTGTCTTTGCTTTACAAGACAGATAATGAAAGGCCTTCAGAGAAGGATAAAGTAAGGTTTTGACAAAAATTATCAGACCAGAAATAAACCCATGAAAAAACTAATCGGGGAGGAAACTTGTGTTTGAAATGGGTGCTAAAGTACCTGCAGAATATGAGGTTTTGGTCTTATTCTGAAGTACATGTTGATTTAAGAATGAGGTAGTCAGATCACACACATCCCTGTATAAAACAATACCAGCAAAACATTACTCTCTAATATGTCTTGATTTAAAATTATATTAATACTTTATTTCCTTATTCAAGGATCTAAAGCATTGAAAGTTGTTGTTGTCTTTTATGTATATTAGACCAGTGTATTTTCTTTTATTAAAACTATTAGTGTGTCAATAACTTTCTGAAATGTTGTGTAGAAACCCTTTGAAGAATTAAAACCTGCTGTGTTTTTTGCTGTAAAATGATTTACATTTGTACTGTTAGAGGCAGGCTAGTTGAGTGTAGAGGCAGGCAAGTTTGAATTTGAAATAAACAGAATTAATTGCAACAAAAAGTGTAATACCCACTAACTGAAAAATGGAAACCACATTAATTAACTGGAAATTGCTTCCCGAAGTAATAAGAAGTGGTAAGTACTCATGACCCACTTACAACATGTTTTTCTATATTCATAAACAGATGTCTTTGAACACCTTGCCTGCCACAAAAATGTTAATTCCTGAATAAAAATTAACAGAATTCATATATCTATCAAAGTTAGTATTTGAAAATCTTGCTTAGTAAGAGACTACCCCAAGTAAAGCTACATGTGAATTTCTGTAGTTAATTTACTACTGTTCCGTTGTTTTCTTAGAATTAGTTGTTTCAAAGTTGTCACCCATGATGAATTAATTCCTAACATCTCAGTTTTTTTAAACCCCAAATGAGTCATGCTAACCTATTTAAGTAGGCTGTTGCAAAAGTGAATTAATATGATAATATGACCTTGTGAAATTATTACTTTTCGTGTACTAAATGTTCTTATTTATTACCCATAACATTTAATTGTGGTTTAAATAAATTCCATATAAGCACATTTTCTTTAGAGTTTAGAAACAATCCACAATTACATTGTGCAGTTACCAGAATAAATTCGTTATTACTGATTCTTAGGATAGGAGGATTTCTGTGGTTGACACCTAGCTGATGGTAAACAACTTTGCCTTCATCAGTAACTGTTCTTCATGAACCTCTTTATTTCTGTTTTGGTCTCTTTTAGTAGATTGCAGTGTCTCTGAATCACAGAAAATACAGGCCCTTACCAAACCTCCAGAATTTGGTTTTGTTTAAAGCTGAATTTCCTGTTCTAGTTTAAAACCAAAACCAAACAAAAAAACTCACAGCATATTACAGCCCATCACTGGAAGCTTGTAGCTTTTCCTCTTTCCCAGTTTCCTGCTCCCCTTTGTTTGTGTACTAACTGGTAGCTCTTTTTCTGGAGCCCCCTGTGTCAGTCTGGTTGTTCACGCCTTTGTTTCTCTGCATAAATGTGTGATGTATAGATAGTGCTTATGTGGACGTCAGCATTTCCAAACCTTGCATGTGTTGCATTGCTAAGCAACTTTTAGCAACACTTATCTCTCGTCCTTATGCCATCTGGAAAAGAGGATTAGACAAGGAAATGTGCCAGAGAGAGACAAAGGCAAATCTAAGAAAGAGGTGGCTTAATTACTTAAGAGAATGAGTGACATTAATAGTAGGCAATCATCAGAACTGATTGAAAGCAAGTACAATGCCTTTACAGGTAGTGATAAGGAACCACTGGGAAAGGTTGCATATTTTATACCTCCCATCCTTTTTCCTCCTCTGGAGGAAGCTGTTCACAGCTGAATTCTGTTGGATCTTTGCTTACAATGATGTAAGATGAAGGCCCCTATGATTTCGGTACATAATTTAGGTGTAATTCCAGTTGCAGTGGGTTTTTTCTAGATCTTCTTCCAGTTGTTATATACATTCAGGAGTGTAACTAGCTGGGTACTATTTTAAAGGTCTCTTCCACTAGGCAGAGAATATTGTGAAAAAGCCAATGGTGCTTGAAGTTTGTGTACATTACAGTTACCAACAGTACTGCTGTCATTGAGATAACTGCCGAAGATAGCATCGTGTTCTTTAAGGTCATGGAAGGAGTAGACCAAAGCGAGTTGTATCAGAAGCATGTTTCCAAGGAACTGCTCTGTCTTTGCTTTTATCTTCTAGCTTTCATTTGGAATTGCTAAAGGTGTAACAAAGTGGTAGAATTTTAGCCGCTATATCCATCTGGAGTTTCAGCTGGGTTCACACACATTTTAGAATTATAGCAGCGCTTTGTTTGCTACCTCTGCTGTTACCACATGAAAAGCCAGATATTCAACTTAATAGAAAAATGATCACTTCAGATTTTAAATATTCTTATTCTCTAGTTCCTTGTGTACTCTAACGTTGAAGGAATGTTTTCTGATAGCTAAACAGGATTTAGTACCGTGTAAAACAAGTGACATTTGTTACTGGATTGTTTACTTCTCATTCGTGAACTTTTAACTCTACTTTGACCGTTGTCTGATTATTTCCGTATCAGTTTCAACTCTAAAGTCTTCCAGCAGTATGGGAATGATCCAGACTAATTTTTCAGTCCCAGCTCTATGCTTCAAGATGTTTTTTACATGTATCTTGGAACAAAAGTGCATGCTACAATATGCAATACTATACTTTCTTCCCGCATCTGAAACTGAAACCAGTATTTCTGATTGTGACCTTCCCTGTCCTGTCAGCAAATACCTGTGAAGTGTCTGACAAATTTTCCTATCCTCTCCCCTAGCGTAGGATCACAGAGAGGAATCTGTTGACTCTGCTATTGGTAAATGTTAATAAAATCATGGCTCTGAGTTAATTGTCTCAAGATTATACTGTATTGAGTAGGAAAAGGTACAGTAGAAAAGCTACACATTCATCATGACATAATACTAAATTGCATGATTGTGTGCAAGTTTAACATTGCTAGAAACTTTAATTGGCTCATATCTAAGCTTCTGTGGTATTTGGCTTCGCAGCCTTAGGAATCTTTGAACTTTTATTGTACGTGAAGGATATACCTTGGGTGAAATGCAGTCCAGATTTAAATAACTGAAGCTTTTTGGAATTGACTTTGGTACACTATTTCACTTTTCACAATCTTTAAAAAGCAAAATAATGTGTGATTCTGTATGTGACAAAGCAGTTATTCATTCTTGCCTTGTAATTTAATGCGATGTAATATATGAACTGAAGGACCTCACATAATAGTATCCCACAGTAACAAACCTCGGGCAAGAAATGTTTGGTTCTCCCCCCTTTCCCTTTTAAAGAAGTGCCACATAATCCTTGGTTGTTGTGTGGTCTCCTATTCAACTTTTCACACAAATGTTGGAAGGGTATTCATAAAAAGCCTTGAGGACCACCCACTTTGCTATTGAAAATTGGCTGAAATAATCCCTTCTTTATAATTTAGCTGTGGTGTTGCCGAAATTTAAAATCCGTGTGTATTTCTGTTTAAAGGGGCAGTGGAGAAATGACATATTCAATGAACGGGTCGCTATAGTTAATTGTTCTGGTGACATCTGTGATGGACTGTGGATCAATGGCTACTCTGCTGGTATGTACATTCATTATGCTCTCCAGTTATTAACAAGTCTTTGACATAATGCTTTGGTTGTCCCTCTTTTGATGAATATGATCTGACTATAGTGTTTAGCATCCTCTGAGTCCTCAGTTCTCCTGGAATGCATAGTTCTCTGGAGCGAGGGGGATAGCTATTTGACTGAGGCCTTTCCTGAAGGGAGCGAGCTGTTCATTCAAATTAAATGCACAACTACAGTGAGGTATCAAGTGTTCTTGTAATGGATTTTTATTCTTGGGATGAGGGAGAGTTTTTTGGTTTTAATAATGTGGATTTTTAATTTTAAATTGAAAGTATTTTGGAATTAGAAAGTTGGAAAGATAGCAAAAGAAACAAACTGTATGCATGCACAGTATGCATGTGTATAAAAGGATAATCCCAGTTAGTTTAAATTATGTCATTGGAAATAGCGAAGAATTGCTCAGCAGGTTGTAATTTGTCAAGCACAGAACAGAAATGAATCCCATCATAATGCAAAGATATGGACTCAATGGCTTAATAGAAAGCTTTTCTAATCCAATTGACTTCTGCGTGAGGGGACTGTTTACACAGAATATAGTAGTTCCAACTTAGTGCGGCTGGTCAAGAGATGCTAGTAAGTAAATTTTTGTAGTGCTTCAGATACGAATGTATCACTTCAAAGGAAGCAATGCAAAAAAAATTGGAATACAGCATATATGCATGTACCCATGGTGTCACGCAGCAAAACATATGGAATGGAACTCAGAAGCACAGATCTGTGCAGCAGCCCATCTTAAGAATACTTGCATATCAGAATGTCTGCTGTAGGATGTTATCAGTAAAAACGAAATATTTAATAAAAAAATCAGAAGAATATAATTCACCCGATTGATTTATTTCTGTCTTTAATGAGACATACTTGTAATGCTAGGTCATATTTCAGAACACAGAATTAAAATGTTTATTTTTAGAAGCATTTCCTATAAAGGAAGCAAGTTTTTGTAGGTTTCATAAGTCTCACAGTAAAGCGCGTCTTTAAAGCAGTCAAAGTTGGTAGTAATCAAAATTCATAGCTGTGTTCAAACCCTATGAAATGTTGTGATGGTCTGTTTCATGATTAGTTAGCAGATGTTAACTTTAACAGGCCTTTTTTTCTGGCACTGTAAGCTGAACAATAAGGAATTGAATAGGTCTTGAAGAAATCTCTACACAATCATGGAAGTATTCTCTTCAGATTACTATAAGGATATATTTGAAGAGAGAAAATTTGTTCCACTCCTGTTCATTGGGTACTTAGAAGACTTAATTTTCCCTTTTCTCAGCAATGCAATCATTTACATTCTGTATTAAGAAAGCATGATATTCCTGTTTATCGCTAGAACTTAATTGGTTTTTAAATCTTTTTAAAAAGCATGTTTGTGGAAGTCAAGGTTATTCACAGGACTTCAGTTTAAAGTAAATGTCTAGATAAGTATTTCAGACAGAACGATAGCTTGGGTTTTGTGAAGAAACTGCCTTAATGAAAAGAAATGAATGTGTATCTTCTTTCCATCCTTCAGGGAAGACAAGTTTGCTTTAGTGTTGTGCTTGTCCAAGCCAAGTACAGATGATATCATTCGCTCTGTCTTTGTGAGACATTTACCTTCTCAAGGCTTGGAGACTTTGGATGTCTTGCATGGCATTTTACCTGTACGTGTTTGCTGGCTTTCTGTTGGAACTTTGGAACAAATATATCTACCATAGCTTCAAGTGAGTTTTACCTATATAAGTGATCTCTTTAGTTGTTGAGCTGCATAGTAGTTATGTCAGGAGAGTCAAGATCATGATTATTTCCTTCACTTTCTCCTATTCTTTGAAACAATGATGAGAGAATAAATTTTACAGGTGCTTAATGCAGGAACCTGTTGTTCCGAGTCCATTCTTAAATAAGCAACGTACAGATAAAATTATGAGCAAAAAATTGTACTCTTCCTGGGTTTTTCCCTCTGAATAATATTTTAAATGAGGGAACTTTTAATGCTGTATTAAGTTTATGTGGCAAGGTTTTGATAATGGGGGGCTGCATGGGTGGCCTCTCTCAGAAGATGTCAGAGGCTGCCCTGTGCTGCACACAGCTGGTTCCAGCTGGCTCTGCAACAGACCCACTGGTGGCCAAAGCTGTGCCCATCAGCAAAGCTGGTGGCACCTCTGTGAAAACATATTTAAGAAAGGGTAAAACACTGCACAACAATGAAAAGTGAGGGGGGAAAAGTGCGAGAAACAATCCAGTGGAGACGGAGGTGGGGAGACGGTTCACTGGGTGTTAAACAGATGTTTCTCCTGCAGTGTGTGGAAGTTTTGGAAGAAACCATGGTGGAGCAGGCATTTCTGAGCAGCCCATGAAGAGGACCACAGCAGAACAGATACTCACGCTGCAGCCCATGGAGGACCCCACAGTGGAGCAGGTGGATATTTCCTGAAGAAACTGCAGCTCATGGAAAGCCCACGCAGGAGCAGGTTCTCCTGACGGGAACTGTGGCTTGAGCAGGTGAAAAGTGTGAGGAGGAAGGAGCAACAGAGAGGGACTGTTACGGATTGACTGCAACCCCCCATTCCTCACTCCCCTGCACCACTTGGAGGGAGGTAGAGGAGTTTGGAATGAAGGAGTAAAGTTGAGCCTGGGAAAAAAGGGGTATGAGGTAGGAGGGAAGATGTTGTTTTAATGTATCTTTGTTTCTCACTATCCAAGCCTATCTTAATTTGCAATAAATAACTTCCCCTGAGTCTGTTGTGCCCATGGTGATAATAGATAAACAATCTTCCTGTCTTTATCTTGACCCACAAGCCTTTTTGTCTTATTTTCTTCCTACTGTCCTGTTGAGGAGAGCGAGTGAGGGTGCAGTTTGGTGGGCATCTGGCAGCCAACCAGGGTCAACCCACCACAAATGGTATGAAAGATATAACAAATAAAGCTACAATAGATAATTCCATTCAGTTGATTCTAATTTGGTTGAGATTTGTCATCATCAGCTATTTACTTTCCTCTATTTAATCCTGCTGGCCAGAATAGAGCATTCTGTTGCCTTTTTGAGTAAGAAGTACAGTAAGAGTCTTTTATACTCTGACCTAAAAACTTTACCAGAACTTGTGATGCAGTAACAGTAAGAGATAGTTAATATATAATTGTGATATACTAACTATTTATTTGTTGTTCTTTTGATGCTCAGCTGTGAGTAGTCATGGTCTGGAGATCTGGAATAGCATCAGAAACCGCCAAATTCCATCAAGTTCTGCAATCAACTTATTTGAGTTAATTGAAGAAACCAAGAGGAAAACAGTGAACTCCTGTGTACGTAGTGTGGGGAAGAGCCAAATTCATTATGTATTTCCCTTGATTAATATGTGTATGCAGTAATCTAAAACTGGGTAGTTAGTGTGCCAACTTCATAATTTGCAGCAAATGTGCAAGTGTTATACCCTAAAAATAGTAGCAAATACTTTTTGTATATGCTGATGTGTTTTTGTGATTGTCAAATACACTTTCTAATGTAACGTTCAGCCTTTAAAGAGTGCGAGTTGTTTACTGCCCTCCCCCGCCCCCAGCTGGTGGCTTCTCTATTCAAGGAAGAATTCTCTAATCAAGGAAATACAGCAAGCTCTGTCTTCAAAAAACGGGACCATAAAAATCATCTTTCTAAATAGTGATTTGCAATCCTAAATTAGTAATTAATTTCTGAAGTATTGATAAATCCACTGAAGTCCCTGGAAACTGATGAATGTGTTAGTACTTCTAAAAAGCTGAGAACCTTTATATCTCACTGAAATTTGTTTCAAAAATCTTAACCCGGCATTTGGTTTCTCAGTATATTTTTACAGCAACAACTTTCTTTTCCCTGTCAAGGATAATAGCTAATGTCATAATTGTAAATACTCAACAATAATTATTTGAAGTACGGTAACAGATGAAATAGAATCTACAGTGAAATATTTTGTTGAACTGTGAAACTTGATTCGTTGTTTGTTGGGGAAGTCACTGCTTTAAGCTTGTGCAGCACTTCGACAGAACTTGGAAAACGCAAGGAGTAACCTAAAGGAATTGTACATCCCCATTTGTCAACTATATTTGCAGTTTGACAAAATCTAATAGACTTAAGTTGTTGGAGAGGTAGTTCTCAATATTATGCTTAATGCATGTTTTCTGCTGTGTGCTCAGCTGTAAACTTAGTATACTGAGTACTTCATATCTGTCATGGTGAATTTATTCTTATATTTGGACTTAATTTATCACTACAAACAAAGAAAAATGCCAAAAAAATTTTCTTTCATTGAATTTGAGTGTAGAAGCTATCTTTTGACATACGTTGACCACTTCGTAGCTGAGACTGCAAAGGTAACTGTCCTAGCGATGTGTTACTTTGTGAGATGCATGAAAAACAAGCGGTTGCTTTTGCAGTCCCTGTGCAAATCCTGTCTATGACTCATGCAATTTAATCAATTAGAAACAAAATCTCTTGAGACTCTGGATGGGGTACCATATGTTGCAACAGAAAAAGAGCACTTTCAGAGGAGGCATTTCAGTGTTTTGGAAAGATGGCATTGCAGAGAAAATGTAGAAAATGTGTTTTGCTTTAAATATTAGGACTTCAGAACAAAAAAACCAATAGTTCTTTTACATAGTTCACTGAACGAAAGATAGTTTTGGGGATTCAAAGCATCCTGTTGTTACAGGCAGTCAACCATAGTTTTCTAGTCTTAAAGTGTCACTACTTGAGTATGCATCTGTGTGTGCATGTGTACTTGTGCCCTGTAACAAGATGCAATAATATACGTCCAAATGATGGGTTTGTTTTCCGTAATTTTGAACCATTCTTCTGTCCTGTAAAAAGATGGAACAGCAAGGTAATTGTGCAACAGCCACACACATGTTCATCCTAGCCATCCCTGTTTCCTGCTGTCCCTCCCTTATTATTTTGTCACACTGGCATGCAAAGAATTTGCAAAAATTTACTAGTTCGTGGAGTTCTATTTCATCCTTTTTCAGTGTTTTTTTTTTTAACTCACCAAAACAAATGAAAAACACTTCCTTAACACTGAGGTATTAAAGATATCTCAGAATTGGCAGTATTGAATAAATATATCCTCCTTTTCGTTGACTTATTCTAAGAGCGTTTCATTATCAGATCTTGAGGTCACAGATGAAAATAACATTCTTCCTTTTGTGGGACACTAAAACAGAAGGAGTGGAGGTAGAGTTCTGGCGCAGTATTTCTAGATGTCGTCCTTCTGCAAAAATCCTAATCCAGACCAGGTAGATGCTTCATTCCTCGTGCACTTTGTAAGTGAGAATAGTAGTAGTAATAGTATTACTCTGTATTATGTACTAAAACAATGCAGATTTATTTCCATGTGTTTTTTAACTCGAAGTCTTTCAGATTAAGTATGCCTTTAAGTAATCAGTCTTCTATGAAAGGGAGAAGCTCAGGTGTTTTTGATCACACATGATGTCAGAGGAAGCAAATGTGGGCAGGATATTTTTCATTTTTAGACTCTTACTCACAGGTCAAGTTTGTCCAAGCCTACCCTACACATGCCAGTTTGGTGGTCCCTTAATGTGACCATTACTTCAGCCACAGAATTCTTGGACCACAGAATTCCAGTCTGTTCTTAAATATCCCAACCACAAATGCTTTCTGTACTTGGGGTGCAGTGATTAGAAAATGTCAGCTGCAGCAGAGTATGAGGACCCCGCTACTCTGTTGTCTGAACCGTGTTTAAGAGTACAGTGTTTTTATAGTACTGAGATTTTGAAGAATTAGGCTTTTATTTTTGAATTTTCAAATTGAGTTTTTAAGTGTTCTGTTGAGGTTGATTCTTTTCTTCAGCTTTTGCTCTCCTGATTTCTCTTCTGATTTTTCTCATCTCTGCTTTTGGAGAGAAATGTTGTCTAACTCTCAAAATGCCTAGGGAATAACTTGTGCTGATGGGGAAATGATGAGATCCTTGAGATGCTTTCATGCATCACTGCCTATAGTATGGATATAATAATGCAGTGATGGAGAATCATCCAGTTTTTGTCCAGTATGGATAAACTGTCAGTGAAAGAGTTCCATGATAGTACTAACATATATGTAGCTATTGTTTAAATATGGATGTTTTTCTGTATTTCAAATAGATAATGAGATCCAAGACAATTAAAGATCTGTTAGATGTAATTTGACTGAGAAGTCTCTTTAGTCACTATTTAGTAACATATATCTTAACTCTTACAAATTAATTTCTAGTAGTTTCATGATTTTGGCTAAGCAAGTAAGCTTGTTGTCAGTGCAGCTCTTTGAGGGTTTTTTCTTACTAGTGATGTATTTTACAGCATATTTCGTTTTGGGATTAATTATTTTCCAAGACTCTTTTTAGAAAAGATAGTAATGACTGCTTAAAGTAGGATTAGATACATTAGTAACTGGACTTAGAGTAGCAATGTTATCTTGGTTATTTCAGTTTGCTGTGCTACTGGAAGCAATGCGTGCATGTTGAAGAACGTTCTCCTCTGTATTCTTGATGTTATTACAAGACATCTAAGTGTAATAATGAAATAAATTTCTAGGCACTGATATCAGAGACATAATGTTGCTAGTTGTCCAGACTGTTTTAACCGCTCTGTTTTATATGTGCTTCATAGCATCACATTTCTGCTGCATCAGCTAAAATATTTTTCATATTTCTGGATTGAAGAACGTTATTGTGCTACATGTCTTAAATTTAGGGGAATTTACAAGACTGACTAACAAGCTTTCCATTGAAACTAGGGTAGGAACGTACGGAGCTTTTGTATTAAGCCAACTCAAAACGTACCGCTGGTGCATTGTTCAGAAGATTTGAGCTGTCAAAAGTCTGAGTCCTGGCTCCTGCTGTTTTTAGGTTGCAAGTGCATAGCCTTAAGTATTCTGCCATCTAATTCAAGCTTATCACTATTTGATACTTTTTCTTCCTTTGCCCTCCGAGTTTCACTGAAAGTATATCTAATTGAGATAGTTTTTTGAAAGCTCGTTGTGGATGAATGGATTCCCTTCTTATTTTACCATTGTGAGTATTCAACTGATAACGTTGGATTTGAATGAGGAACAAAACACACTGAGGTGAAGCAGTAACTGGTAATTTTAGTTGTTCTTTTAAGCAGAAAGATCATGGTTCAGATAGACCTGCATTAAAATTGCTAGCTGAGCAGGATACAAGACAAACAAGGTTGGATTTCCAAGATTGGAGCTTATAGAATTGTGAGCAGTTCATTTTACAGAAAAAGTAACAAAAAAGAGCTACTTCTCACATCGTAATGTCATAGCACCGAGCTAATAAAAAGTTGAAAGTACGTATGAATTTAATCACATAATAAATACTTTAACGGATTAAAATGATGCACGTAACTAAATAGTCTGAGGGGAAAAAATTATTTTGTGCCACTCCATGTTTAAAATGTTTTGTTTGTAATAGTGCTAAAGTTTTCTTTATGGCCTCGAGTATAAATGTTTGGGAATGTATTTAATTGACAGTACTAGGTTTCATTAGTTTAAGTTTTAGATTCATGAATAGTGAGAAGGTTTACGTGATGAGAGAGAGTATCTTTTACAGAAATTTATACAGTGAAACTTACCAAAAAAGGGGAGGGTAAATACAATGATTTACCTTAGGAGCATGCAGGAGGGCCAAGGCAAACCTGCGTCTTTTCCTGTGCAGTTGGACATGTTATAGTGTAAGGATTTGGAGCAATTTTGTACCTGCTAAAGCAGGGTGCCTGTAAAAAATGTCCTACTTTTCCCTCACTATTTCTTCATCCAAGAAGCCTTTTTTAGACTATTTGACAAAAGTGAATGTGTAACTTAATTCAGGAACAGCATCAGATGACATACAGGCTGTCATATGTTAGTTAAAAAAAAAAATAGTTACCATAACAACTGACTCACCACTTGTATTTCCAGGAGAGAGAATATCTTAAAAGGAAATGTAATAGGTCAGTCACATGCATGTTAGCAGTGTTTTCAGTGAAAATGCCTGAAACACTTTTTTGTGGGTGGCAAGAACAATTTTTTTTTACTTTTTTTTTTTCTCCTTACTCAAGTGAAGTCTTGATTTCAAAAGTAAGATTATGCTGCTTAGATGATCACGTCCATTACTGGAAGCAGCAGCAAGTACGTTTAAAAACAAAGAACCCCCCCCACCCCAACCGTGAATACTTGATTTTAATCATATTAGGGAATACTCTGGCTGTACAGCTGACCAGACAGAATCTGTATTAAACAATGGAATAACAACACTGTCAGGTGCTTTTTTTTTTTAGAGCCTTAACGTTTTTTTTAATCTTGAAGACTCTGAACAATCTATTCATATTTTTGATTCATTGTTGAGGACCTGATTGTGCTTGCTCGTGTTTGAAGTCAATAGGAGTTTTACCTTTGACATCTGTGCTTGCTTGATCAAGCCTTAACATGATTTATTTTGTATTTTATGTCAGCTTCTCTGAGCTAACTTCAAAGCCCACTTCCCCATCTATGTTTCCAACTTCTCCACTGAAGCCCTTAGTGCTAAAACTCTTGACATCATCAATAGAGGTAGCCTGAGGATCATCAAAGACTTCTTTGAAGACTTGTTAGTAATTTCCACTACAGACAAATATTCTGCTGAAAAAAAGGTTTTGACTCTACCCCCTCTTTCCTGCGGGCAGTGATAAAGAATTTCTGCAAAATTAGATTATTTTAAATCCAGCATTTCATGTGTTCTCATGGGTGGGGGCAAGGGGAAACCGCAGCTATAATTAGATTTCTCCTCTATTTTATTATTTAGTTTTGTTATTATCTGACCTGAGCTTCAGCTAGCGGTTTCTGTTTCTTTTAGCCAATAGATATTTATTGTAATTTTGATAATTTTATCTGGAATTCTGTGTGAACCCATGACTGTAGTAATTACCATATTTCAAAAGTAAAGAAGCCTGACTTCTCCATGCATGAGATACAAAAAGAAATATTTGGCTTTGGGCTCATGTAAATTAGAGTCATCTAAGGAGAAATAATTTTTCTGTCACAACAATATGTGAATTTAGTATCTAAACTGTCTACAATAACTTTATTTTCTAACAGTTTCTCTTTCAGTTCTTTTAAAGGTCTGAAAAGACAGTTCTTTGGGTATAGCAAGGAGAACCTGTTAGAGCCCGCAGTTAGGCGTTTCGCTGATGTGCAGCCCTTCCTGAGCATCATTGCTTCTCATTGATTTCTCAGCACCGCAAGGCGATTGCTTGAAGAAATGAATTAGTCTTAGTATATATAAGTCCTGTGAATTTAAATGTGCATGTTTAACTCCCTTCAGACAAGCTTCAGGAGAAGACACAATATAATTACGTGGCCAGAGCACACTATATCATGGTTGTGTGTAGTATCTCAAGAGATCTCTGTTGTACTTACTGGAACAAAGTGGTTATGTAGTGTTTCACTGTTCGTCTCATGAGATTTTGAAGTAATGCTAGTAACAGAATTGCAGCATCTGCCTTTCCACTGAAGTTTCTTTTAATGTTGCTTAAAATGACACCTGCTTAGGTTTATAAATCCACAGATTGACTATCTTAATATTTTAGAAATGATAGGGGAAATCTGCGTTCTAAATATCTACATGTATTTTAAATCTACTACTCAAATAACTCTTCCTCTACTCCATCCCAAATTTTTTGAGACTTTTGCAATGTAGTACTTAAGCTTAGATTTGAAGTCAATTACACCTTTGGTAAACATCTGTCTGTGCAGGTGAATTATTCTTCTCTTTTATTCTATTCTGCATGAACACCAGCTCAGTGTATGTTAACCTTCCCTGTAACCCTTGAAACTACTGGGCAATCACTATGGAGTACCTCTATTTTTACCTCTAACCATTTTTGCATTGGTGTTAATGTCTGGATAATGACAGCTCCACATCTGAGAGAGTTACCACTTCTTCCCATTGCCTTGTTTGCCCTACCCTCGTACCTTCTCCTCCAAACCCTCTTTTTTCCTTAAGTGTTTTGCAGTCAGGAGGTCACATCTCATCTGTGGTTTTCTTAATATTCATTAGAATATTCATTAATATTCATTGAAAATAAGTATGCTGTAATAGTAGGAAATCTTTTGTGGGAGGGGAAAAAGAAAGGATGGGAACTCCTGTTTGTACTAGAATGTGTATAAAAGTTGGTAACCTGGCCCACCTTTTAGGCAAGTCTTAGTACGCTGGTAGCCCTACAAAATTTTATCTAAAAAGAAGTAATTATGTAAGGTATCTTACAGTACCTTGTTGAAAGAGTATCTAAATCAATTTGTTAGTCCTCTCTATAATCCCTAATACACATCTGTAATCTCATTTCACAACAACAGGACAACAAAGTGATGATTAACGTGTTTGCTGATTTTCCAATTAGAAACCTTGGGCTAGTCCTAAACATGCTGATTCTATTAGACTTGCAAGGAGCGCTGGAGATGTTGCACTAATTGTGATGAAAGGGATCCCAGCATGTGTCAAGCACATCTACGTTAACTCAATTTAATGAGGCATCAATTTGGAGTTAGACTCTAACTGTAGAAGTCTCTGATCTGCTTTGCTTTACTACTGCTTCTATAGCTTATGATATGTTTCCCAGGTAATTATGTTATTCTGAGACTTGTTAATTATTTTTTAAAAAGATAAATTATTGGGTGGTAAAAGGAATTAAGCTTTCATGTCAAAGTTCTTTCTTTGAATTTATCTAGATCCAGAGTTCCTGTATGACCATTAATTTTGTCAACAAATACCACAGAGAACAACCTAGATAAAATTTTAGACTTAGCAAGTTTGTATTTTACTGAAGATGCTTCTTGCTGATGTCTATTATACATCTGTGTTCTCATCAAATTCAACATTATGATTTAGTACTTGTAATGAGCAGGATTTCTTTGCTTTCATCTGTTCCGCTTGTATTTTTAGTCTACATAAAACATAGCTGTGGTCCCAAGCATTATGAAAAACAGGGTTTTTTTTTAATTTATTTCCCCACTAGCTACACAGAAGTAGAAGCCACTTCTGTAAATATAGATGTTGTGATGTAGTTATGACCTTTTGAGAAAACTGTTTGTAGTTAGAGGTCAGTCAAATCCAGAAACTTTTAGCATACTTTATTTTGACCACTAAAATATTTCCCTCTCCAAATCATGCAACAAAATAATTTTTGATTTTTAGTCTGACGATATAAAAGGATCATTCTGAGCCCTGACAAGAGTGGCGTTCATTTTGGTGCTAAGCTTAAGAAAATAAATTTTAAAAATTTAGTATAAAAAGCTTTCCTTTCCTTGAATCTTGGGTTTGTTCTGTTTTAAACTTTCAGATTGGCTGCTCGGCATTTTACTTAAAAGAAAAGCCAAGCTCACACATATGGAAGATTGCCAGATACTCTAAACCCTATTTTGGTTAAATTACAGTACCCAGATTTTGGTAACAAAGCGCATTGATTTTATATTCAAAAAGATTTTTATATTTAGTCTGTTAACCTTTTGTAATTCCCACCCACAGCTTTAAACTGTAGAACATTTTAATGCTAATTGTTGTCAGTAGGGTATCTGCCATGGCCCCTTGGTAATTTAAATCCATTGAATTGTAATGCAGGTGCCGATAATTGCAGAACTGTGATTGTCTGACTGCCTGCAGCATATATGTCTCAAACAATTCTTTTCAAATTGGATTTGAGAACACTTAAAAAAAAAAGCCATATTTGAAGATAACCTTACATCATATTTAAAATAAAGAAAAAAATCAAATGAATTTTTCCTGTCATTTCTAAGACAGTTTTACATACTTGCAGTTTTAAAACAGTCTTCACTGGCAGCTTCTAAGGTTCAACAGCTATTGTGTAGTTTTTAAAATGTCTGTTTAATGCCTTTAGTTTTGGATGTTTATAAGAATTTTTTTCTAATAGCGTTTGAAAATATGGTTGTTTGGTGTAACATCATAATCCAGTGAATGTGACATGGGAGCAAGAGGGGAAGAGAGAGATTTCGTGTTCTGAGCCCAGGTCATGTGGGTGATTTTGGACAGATTACTTCCTTCTAGTCTTGCTTTTCTCAGTATAAAATAATGACATTGTTTTTCCTTTACACACCTGTAAACATTGTGTCTAATCTGAACTACACTATCGCCCCAAAAAATCTGTCCTATAATCTTAATGGGCATGTATGTTTTCTATCCATAAGAAAACTTAATAGTCTTTATTTTACTAGAATCTTCGTTATATTCCTCATAAGATCTACATAGTGCAGAGTTAATGATTATGCAATAGCACTTTGTTTGGAATACACAATATGCTAACGGGCTGCCTGGGAAAATACTTTTAAGTACAGAGTAGTCATTACTTTTATTAAATGATTATAATTTTAGTGGGTTTGATGAACCCTCCCTCTGAGTGAAGTCTTTGTTTCCACAGAACGCTTTAATATGGATGAGAGTCGTTCTCATGAGAAAAATCTTTGGTTAACTGAACTTACTATACAGAGAAAGAAGGTAAATTTGGGGTCAAAAATAGATGCTTTTTGTAGACTTCACTGTAAGATTTTTTTTTTTGCAATTAAAAACACTTGAATTCAATATTAGTTTCCAAAGATTAAGTTAAAAAGGTGTTCTAACAATTTAAAGGCAGTGAGCAATAGTAGTGAAAAGTCATTGCTGGAAGCTGGAGTTCAGATTCCTGACTGGGGGTGTGGCTTTCTCGGCAGAACAGGTTTCAGGGTTGAGGTTGGGCTGGCTGGTTTTGGCTCTGTTGCTGCTTGCTGTGGAAGTTTTGTTGTGGCGAGGTAGTTCTGTAATGGTTGCAGTATCTAGTTGTGGTAATAAAGTGATTAACTCCAGTGGCTTTGCATTAAGATACAGAATGCAAGATTTACGGCTGTTCCCTCATGCTGCTTCATGAATATTTGTCTGGACCTAGTTACAGAAGTTCTAGGGATCTAGATACTTTTCTCTTTTAGCTTCACCCTGAAATAGTTTGGTTTGTTTTGAAGTAAAATGAATTAGTATTGCAAATACAAGAAAAAATTATGTGGAGGTTAAATTACCTAGAGCATAATATTTCACATCTCTTAGTGAATATTCAGATGTAATTGGCTAAAAACTTCAGAGGTTAATAGCACACTGGAGTAGAGCTTCCACTCTGCCTAGGAGTTCCTGTTCCTGCTGGAAGACTGTCCATTTAATTCTCCTTTTTAGGTCCTGTTGAACATTTATATAATAAAACTGTTCTTAAATGATTTAACTAATCTTATCCCAGGATCTTTTCAACCAGAGATTTTTTTTTTTGTACTTCTGGTGGATAGGTTTATTATCTTTACTATCTTACAGCTTTCTTGATATAAATGTATATTCTAACTCATATGGTACTTTAAATCCCCTTTAATGCGTGCTGTCTGTGTATGAAAAGTTAAAAGCAGCCATTGAGAAGATAATTTTGGAGACTAAACCCTGACTGGAGCTACATACTTGGAATTTTTGTTTACTCAGTCTCCCAAGTTCAGGGCTTTGGGGGTCTGTTTATCTATACTACAGTTACACTCATAACAGTGTGCAGTTACACTCGTAACAGTTCTTTTTTCTTACTACTTGAAGTTCTATAATGTGCGAATATGCTGAATAATGTCTTTACCTTGTGGCAAGACCACTCTGGCTCAACAGTATAAACTAAGGATAATAGAGAACCCTTAGCTTGTAAATGCTTTGGGTTTTGTCAAATTAACCTTAAAACCTTGCTCTGACATACTATTGGGGTTTTTGTTAATTGAAGTTAGCTTTGCAAGACACTAATAGAACAGAATTTTTTCAGTTAATGGTTGATTTCAGTCTCGGTGCCTTCATCTTCATGTTTTTCAACCAGCAGTGAAAGCAAACTAATTGTTAAATAAGTTGTCTGTGTTTTTACATTAGGGAAGTTTGAGCTTTGCAATTGGAAATGCAATGTGTTTTCCTAATGGAAACTCTGGCAGTCTAGCTGTGTGTGGTTTATTTTTATTGTAGGTAATTTGAACACCATTGTCTAACATCAGCTGTATTTTTAAAGCAGCACTGAGATAAATTCACCTAGTAATTGTTTTACAGTGTGTGTTTGAAAAATGGGGGTTTCATTTAGTAGAATACCTGGTTTGGAACATTAGTAGCTTCCCAGACAAGATTTATGATGAAAAAGAACAAAATTATTTAAGCACTATTAACAAGCAAGGCATAGATTCCCACCAACTATACTGTGGTATAATACTACCTGTGCGATTTACACCCGATAGAGGCCTTTCAGCTGACAGAAAAGGACACTGATTTAGTCACTGGATGTGTGCGGTATAAATTTTTTTCTGGTGGCATCAGATCAGATTGATATGAGTGTTGTCTAGAAATCGGCTTGTCGTTCTGAAAGGTTACACTAACAAACTTGGTCGCCAAGTGTCAAACACGTGTTTTGCATATACAAATGTGTTTACACATGCACTCATACTTCTTTGAAGTTTGGCCTCTAGCAGTATTAGTGTGATCATAAATTAATATGTGTTTGCTTATATACTAATATTCCGCTGAGCGCATCCTTGTAGGTATATTGCACTTGATAATTTTATTTAGGATCAGTATTGTAGTGAAATAATCCTCAGTAACTTCAGTTAATACTAGTTTATTTAACAAGTTAAATATATGTTGCTTTCTGCTGAGTAGATCATATTTTCTTTTTTTTTCTTAACGAACAAAGCTCTTTGGTGAATTGCCTCTAACATTAAAGACTAATGCAGTGTGTCTGGTCACCTTTAAATGAAACATCTATTACCCCTGGGACCAATAACTTTTTTTTTAAATTCAGTTAAATGAGGATGATATTAGAGCATTTAGTTTGCTACAAACAGATAATAACTATTTGCATGATGTTAACATAGGTTACATGTGCAACTGTAGCATTACTGCCTTGTCATCCTTACTGAGGGTTGTTCACTGCTAGTATTTTTTCCTTGCTTTCCCCAGCTGCCCTGCCGCCCCCAACTTCTGGCTTGATGTTCTACACAAGTGATTAGTGTGCTGTAATTGAATTGGCTGTAAAAAGATAATTAATTGATATTTCACTCCCAGAGAGGTCAAGCTGCCCTATGTTGAATGGTTGTTATGAAAGTAGTCATCCTGCTGGCACTTATCCCTCGAACATGGCACACAATCTTAATCTTGCTGGTAGTAATGGTTGTTGTAATTGAAATTAACATGAAGGGGATATTTAGGGAGTGATTCTCTGATCTGGATGCTTTAGCTCCACTTTGAAAGCATGTGAAATTGGAATTTATAAACCTTATCGGGGGGTTGTCTGGGTAGTATGTTTTTAACGCTCCGCACAATACTGTCTCATTTGCTGTCTAAACCTTCTTTGTGCTGTATTACCAGTGATGTGGGACAACAGAAATATTAACTATAGATGTGTAAGGTTTCTGAAATGACTCATGTGAAATCCTGTCAGGCACCTTGAAACCATTGATCTTAAACACCTCAGAGAAAGCTTTGAACAGATGCTTATTTAGAGATTATTTCAGCTCAAGATTGGCAAGAAGAATTTTTTAAATAAATGGATTATCTAAGTGTAGGAGTTCCACTGACATTTAAGAGGCTTTTAAATAAACAAGGGAGTGAAATTCTACAAGTGACCTTCTTAGAAGAGATGGGAAGACTTTATAAGTAAAGGTGGGAGTTGGGTTCCCTGTCTCCTGTGAAAGGCGTATTTAATTATTTGCTTTGTATACTTAGAACTGTATAGGAGAAGGATTAGGTGACGCAGTAAGTCTTCTGTATGCCTAGTAGCTATGACGCTTACTGCTTAAAGACTGTTCACAACTGTAGACTGAATGACAATTAAATAATTCTGCCATTCCTGGTAAGCTAGGTATGTACTGTTACTTCCCTGTGCATCAGCGTAGGATGACTTGCTCAAGGTCATACAATGAATCAGGGTGTGAATTTGAGTCCTTTGCTTCTAGTGCTTCCTCAGATCATAAGACTGTAGCAACTAGAGTCTTTGCTTGTCACTGTTCAGTGTCTTGACATTGTGTGAATAAATACATTATGGCAAACCTCTTGAAGGCTTCTGTCAAGCAGGAAAACATTTGCACTAGAAATGTTTATCTCTTCTTTCTTCCCTAAAGGGTGACTGATGCTCCTTCTCTGCATTGTTAAAGAAGAAAAGCTGAATGGGGTGGGGTTTTTTTTAAACTTGGTTTCTTGTCGCCGATGACAGTTATATTGACCTTGTGACTATAGTGCACTGCTAAAAGTATCTTCTCAGTGTTAAACATTTCCTTTGAAACTGTGCGGCACGAGCTATCAATTAATAATAATAATTTTAAAAAAGGTTAAATTTAATGACACAGGAACCTTTCTGAAACTGTTAGTGCATTAAGAACCTGGAGTTATTCTGTAAGTGGTGTGGTTCTCATTCATTGCCCAGAGAATAAATACTGCTACTACAGCAAAAGCTAATGGAGAGAAAGATGTTATTTAATGTCCTTGCAGAGGCAAAGACTTAACTTATATCTTGCCATATAATGATAAAGTTATGGCACTGTGGAGATGACTGCAGCATTCATAACTAGAAATTTCTTTAAGGTATTCTAGCTAGCATAAAGTATTACAGTTAGAATGTTATCTTGCTTTTGCACTTCACCCCACAGAATTTGTGACAAACACTACTATTTTTAGGTTTTTGTCCTGAGTTATTCAACAACAGCTTCCCAGCACAAAACATTCCTTCCAGGATGGGAAATTACCTACCAAAGCATTCTGCTGTCTTCTGGTTTGTATTATGAAATGCTTCTTCAAGTTTCCACTCATTAAGAACATGATCAAAACAACATTCTTGCACGTTTTGCAGGGAACAGAAGTTATTTAATTGTGAAATTTGAGTTCTTGCAGGATGGGTTTGCTATAAAATTATCATGATTAATTGTAGTCTTATGTAATTGTTCGCTATGTTGACTGTGGCAAAAACCATACAAGATAGCGTAAGATCTGTTACACCTGAATAAAAAGAGGGGAAAAAACCCCCCACCCTATTTTGTATAATGCTGTCAACATAATTTTTCAGGCTTTGCAGTACTACTTACAATGGGATCCTGAAGAATATTTGAGAAACGGAAGAAAAGTAAAAGCTATTAAACTTCTATCTTTTCCAACCTCAGTTTAAAATACTGTATTTGCATGGATATGGTACAGTAAATAAAGAAAACAATGGTGTAGGCATTTAAAAACTCCAGGAAATAGTCCAGAATATAACTTGGTCTACTAATTGAAGTCTTGAAACTGTATTGGGAAAACTGTAGGGAAAAGCTTAGATACTGTTGTTCAAACTGAGAAAGTGAGAAGTACCTGTTCCAAAAGTTCAGGTATAGGTAAAATGACTATTTACTTCACTCCCAGTAAGAATTTAGGTCTAAAAAGGAAGAGCAGATAAGAGTTTCAGATCAGACAATTTGATAGAACTTCTGGTTTCAAATTCTTTTGACTGTAGAGTTGTACGTTCTGGCTTTTATCTTTTTTATTATTTTGCTCATGTTGCTGTAGGGGATGGTAATAGTTTAGTGACCAGGATCTGATTTTTATTTACAGAAATAATAAGAAATCATGAGAGAAACTTAATATATGTAAATCAAAATCTACCATATTCAAGTGCTGATGATTTTGCATTTGATGTTAACTTATGAATGCAAAGGAAAACACTAGCACATCATAAATTACACCATTTTTGGCACTTTCCTTGAGCATTACAGATTTTTTTCTTTTTGCTGTAGAAAGGAGGCAAAAAGCCAAGTGGCAGGATATCTGCTGAGAAAGCTGAGAAGATGACAGTCTCGCAGGAGAAAATGGAAGACAGCAGGTATGTGTGAATCAGTATTCCTACTGCTCAGCTGGAGAACGCTGTCTGCCGAAAGCAGTTTTTATCTCTTTGCAATACACCACTCCTAATTGGTGTTATTCTCTTGGACAAATGGCCCTGTCTTTTTTCTTAGCTGACCACTGTAATATAATACTGCCTTTCACGTTTTATGCCAATACATCTTTTACTTCCTTGTAACCTGGGCTTGCAAGAACAATGTTTCTCCGTCCTTCAATTTGGAGAGTGTTTGGTGTTGGGTTTTTTGGGTGTTTGGGGAATTTTTTTTGAAGTGCTTTTCTTGTTTTATTAGAGCTGTTTTCCACTCTTTCAAATGAAGTAGGTGTGGGAGGTTTCACTACACCTTTAAAATAGCCATCAGATCTACTACCTGGTTTTTCAGCTTAGTTTTGCAGTCTGCTCTGATTTCTGTGTGGCTGTGATTACCCTGAGTAATTACATCTAACCTTGCTAGTATAAACATGTGTTGAAACGAACCTCCATAAGTGCACTGTGTGATGTAGATAGTTAAAAAGAAAAGAATTACATAAAGAAGAAAAACTTCTCTGCTTACTAGGTTAGTCAAATTTTGCAAGGGTGATTTGAAGAACTATGGCAACATAAAAATTATAGTTTATTTAAGCACAGAAAATCCCTGTTCTCTGGAAACAAAAAAAATCCCTGAGAAACAGTCGTTTGAGTTTACTGAAAGTGTAGAATGGAATTAGGTGTAGAAAGTAGTATATTATGACCCTTTGTGGTGCTACTGTATCAGAAGTAAACTCCGTCTGCAGATTTTCAGTGCATGATTGACATGCTTTCCATTCTTTTACTGTTTGAAAACAACAACACTGGCATTGCATTTTTCTGCTTGATAGGAAAGAACTATCTTGCACTGCTTTGTAATTACAGGCTCAGGAAGGTACAGGTGTCTTATTTTGTATATACTCTATAGTTTCATATTATGTTCCATGTTGAGATTCATAGACTCAGTATTTAATTAAAATGGAAATATCAAAATTCTCTTTGAACATGTATCTTCAATTGTGGATGGACAAATAGCAAATACCTTCCTACAGGAATCAGGTAGAATTATCATTATCCTAAAAAAGGAACTAGGATGTTATCCAAACACTCACCTGAAGTTGCATCCTTATTGGATAAAGAGAGAAAAATTATTTCTAACTTTCGTCAGTGCAGTTACATACAAACTGCAGATTGCCTAGATATTGTTCTGCTTTTATCTATCAGAATTCAACTTTTGTGACATCTTTCAGATAGCTTCCTATTTCATCCCCCCAATAGTACTGACTTTATACACTGACTACAGGAAAGTTGTTTGGTTTTTTAATCGGGACAATCTGTGTAAGCTAATGATTTTCAATGCTGCAAATAGAAGCTACAAGTCCACTTCGAACTCTGCAACTCAGAAACTTAACTGCAGTCTGTAAAGTCTTAACTGCAGTAAGCTTTCCTTGCCCAGTGTCAAGGTCTAGGTGAACTTTTATATCCTTTTACCCTGTTACAAGGAAGAATAAGGCATATGCAGTAGTCAGAGAAGCCCAGCTTATGAATACTGTTAGGTCTTCTTTCTCATACTGAAACACTCAAAATGTAAAATTGTGACTCTGGCTGATGGTCCATTTAGTTGTTACCCACTTCAGATATTAGTCACAAACTTTCAAATCCTATTCCTTTAACTCCAGTTGGAAAAAGAGAAGATGCTGGTTTTCTAATTTTGCTAATGCAACGGTATGGCAGGCAGGCAGGCAACGAAAGTAAAAGTAGGAGGCTTTTTAAAAAGTCAGGATAGCTTTGACTAGCGTGGAAGAGCACGAGAACTTGTAAATACCGGATACTGATTTACAGAAACTCTTAACTTTCAACAAAGAGCACATGACATTTGTTACTTTCTTAGATTGAGGTGATCTATCCTGATACAACTGATTTCTGGAGTCGCACGAAAGCTAGATTTGGCTCAGCATGTGCAAATTGCTTCGTATGTGTGTTAAAAAGAAGAGACTAGTGGAAGTATTTTTTTCAAAGCATTATTTCCTCAAAACAAAAAGTAATCAGTTGCTTTTATGATACTGCTTAGATGTGAGTTAAAAATAGATTTTTAGCTTTTGGGTAACTTTGCCTTTTCAGTCATTTTCTGAGAGAATGCATGTGCAAGTAGGCCTCCTAGTCCTACTTCTTATATTCAGTGATCTCATACAGATATTTTTGCGAGGTGACTAACTGGAAGAATAAACTGTCATTTCAAGTACGGTGAATAAACCTTCCTTTTTATAAGCACCATATGAGAACATAGTAAATAAAAAGTCTGGTTTCTCATAACCATTTAATCGATATGCAACTCTGAAAGCAATACTGAGTATTTTCCATGATCCAGCCACAGATGTGCTTGCATTAAGGCTGTGGTATGAGATGACAGTAAATTAAATTGCAGCTACAGCAGCAAGTATTAGGGGGAAATGAAAATTCCTGACTCAGAGGAGCAGGGCAATGACAGAAAGACTCCTCATTATAGATCTTTTCATATGGAGAAGAATGACTGGTAAATGAGGTTTCTGTGGCACAAAGAGGATGGAAATACAGTTGGACGTTCATGCAGAAATTGTGCTCACTGTACAAAACAAATAGAAGAATAGGGGATATCTAATTTGCATTTCTTAACCGGCAAAATGAGTATGGAGATATCCTCTGAGACAGATGACAGTTGCAACAGTTAAGAGAAAGATGTTGTTTAACTTTCTCATTATTTGAGTTGTGATGGAAGTGACATTGACTATAGCCTGCTTGTTGGTAATTTTTCCAGAGTTTGCTTCAATTTATTTACTGCACAATGGGTTACAGGCTTTTTAAAATACTGACTTGAGCAAATCTGCCATGATGACTAATTCTCCACCTTTTTCACTAGTTCAGCTAGTAGCAAAGCATAAAATAATTATAATGGGACTTGCTGACAAGAGCAGGCATAGTGATTCCAGTGTCTAATCAGAGTTGGTCCCACCGATTTGCAATAGCTTCTCTAGCAGACAGGGTATTTTGTCATCTTTAACCGATATAAGAAGTCACGTTTATGTCAAAATAGACAGGACAATGTGCACTGGCTCATAGAAGGAATCAGAGGTACCTAAGCATTTAAAGCACTTTCAAAAAGTTTTCATTTGCCACATGCAGCAACTCCCTCGTTTTTCCAGTGTGACCAGGGAATTTCGCGTAGACTAGGCTTTAGGGGTTTTTGTTTTGTTGTACTTTTGCTTAAATGGCTTCGCTTGGCTGCATTCCAGCCCTTAGTGTGAAGCTCTCTTGATTTAGCCTATTAGGTGTCCTAGAGAGTTGTGAATTCCTGGATTTCTGGATCTACAATAGCTGGAGGTGCCTTCACATGGGACACCATATCTCTTCTGTGGTTTGTCTTTGGGCATAAGATACTTTAATTTTTTTTTTAATAATTGAAGAAATAAAAAATAGGGAGAAGGCTGTCTTTCAGTCAAGCTTAGTTGGACTTTTATACTAGATGTGAAGAGTATGCACTTGTGTGCTGAGGAGGGGATCTACCTTTTTAGGTGCTTGAGAGGTACCTGAAAATCTTGACTTTGTCTTAAATATTTGATACAATTGAAGATCAGGAATAACCTATATAATCAATGTACGTAGAGGGAAGACAATGCTGAAGTTTCAGACAGGTCACTTCATGTGCTTGCAGCTGTCTCGCACATTGATCTGCACCCTTGTCTAGTAATTCCTTCAAACCTACAGTAAGTCATACATTGAGTCATTAATTAGCTTCACATAGAAGTCAGTCTCTGCCTACAGTGGCAGCCACTCTGATATCTCCTGGTGTATTTCAAACAATAGAAATGATTGAAACAGGAACTCCTACATTTCTATGAAGATAAAGAATGGCACACCACCCTGTAATTTAGGTAGTTGTGCAAGTTTTCATTTGCATTAGCAGAATAGTGCAGATTGTGTTGAATTATTCCATAAAAATATCTTCAGGTTTTGAGAGATTTAGTGTGCCATGTATATGTTGTTTATTTTGGAGTGTTCTGGTTTGCTGGTGATGGATTTTGTAGTTGTTTTAAATGCGTGTCCTCAAATGAAGATGAGGATTCATTAATTCTCTAGAAGTCCAGAGTGTGGCACATTTGGGTATCAATGCTGGTTTTAAACCTTGAGAGGCACATTAAAACTCTGAATTACACTTTTATAGAACAGCTTAATTTTAAACAACTTAATTTTAAATCTATCAGTCAATTCCATTTCCTTTATTAGTAAAATTAATTTCTTTCATATGTGACGCTGACAGTTATTGCAAGCAGAGATTTGTTGTCAGATATTTTTGTTTTCTTCGGTTATGTGGTAAGTAGAGTCAAGTTTGACTATATTTTGTGTTATAATTAATTGAAGCTAATTGAAATCTGTCCTTATTTGAAATCTGGATGAAGCTGGCTGATGTAGCTTTACCTGTATTTTTTTCTATGACTTGCATGACTTTGGTTTAGACAGGATTCTATTTAATCATGCCAACAGTGTAATTGGACATCACATAGACGTGACTTAAGATTCTTTTAATCTTTTTTTTTTGTCCCTTTAGCTTCTCCATCCATATTCTGAGCACTATTTTTAATCAATTGGGTATGCTTTAAAGCAGCACAATGTATGTAGCCTGGAGGATGTCCCTTTTCAATGTCACAGCAGAGATCTTTTCTATCAGTATTGTTGGTCAAACTACTTCTGCTTAGGAAAAAGAGGCAACAGTAATTTAATAAAGTTACTCAGGACTGAAAGTTTATTCTGTTATTTTAGAAGAACTGGAACTTATTTGGCACTGAGTTCTGCAACTGTAACTCACATCAGTGCTGCACATCTGATTTCAGGATTTTGAAGGAAAGTAATGTTTACAGAATTGAATGTTTGTTGATAATAGTGACAGGGCTACACCAATTTTTTTTTTTGCAGTTAAGACATATTTGAATTTTGTAAAAAAAAAAAAA
>VZSC01008467.1:518151-534654 GCA_013398225.1 Steatornis caripensis | reverse complement strand
CCCCCCCCCTTTAAAGTGAAGCTAGTTTTATCTTTTGTCTTTATAGTGTTTTACCATAAAAAAATCTACATGTAAGATTTCAACGTATAAGTACTTTTAAGATGTGGTGTCTGATTTTTTTTGTAATTGTAATTCTAAGTGTAACAAGGTAACTAGGTCATATAAACCATTTTGCGTTTACTTGTATGTGTTTCTTACTCATCACCTGCATTCAATAGTGGATCTCAAATTGATTTATATTTTTTAAATGCCATCCGTGTTCTATCTCATATCACGTGTTATGGAACAGTCTTGAGGCTTTCTTCTCTGGGATCAAAATCTTTTAATTGCAAAGTGTTTTTCAACAATGATGTTGAAATGCTGGTAAAATAAAAAGTTAAGCACATAATATCCTTTAAATCCAGCTTCTCGCGAAGGAAAATGTAGTGTCACTGTATCAGTCCATTTTTGGGACATAAGCACACAAATACCTTCCAAATAATCATGTTGTTGTGTGCTTTGTTATGCATGTCCTAATAACTTTCAAGTAGGAAAGAAGTAAATAAATGGTAGAAGAAAAGATAACCTTTTTCATTTTCATTTTTTTCATTGTTTGTTTTTACAAAATACAAGGATAACTACTTAAATACTTGATTTTTTTCATTATGTTTTAAGCTTTCTTATGCACAAGGAGTTTCACACGCTGGAGTATCAATATATATACTATAAAATGTGAATAATCATAGAATCATAGAATGATAGAATGGTAGGGGTTGGAAGGGACCTCTAGAGATCATCTAGTCCAACCCCCCTGCTAAAGCAGGTTAGCCTAGAATAATACGTACCTCTTAATATAAGTGGCTTAGTAGTCTACAGCATAACATGGTTGTGACTGACTCGGGTAGTACTTGTTAGACACTTATTTATAATTTTCGAAGTTTAACTTTTGTATCTCACAGATAGGTTTACACTTTTTAAAATTGTTACATCAATTGGTCATATTTGGCTTATTTTGACAAAGAAGGCAATGTGGCTTCTGAATGCTTTTGAAAATCCAGCCTCAAGGATCTGAGGCTTGCTATTATATTATTTTGAAAGTGGCTGAGTATTTCACATGAAAGTGAACAGTACAAAACATTTTACAGGAGGAAGAGTATTCAACTGTCTTATGAGCTAGTAACAACAAGCTCTCATCCACATCTAAGTAAGCATCATTATTGGTAGTAACAATATATTTATTCTAATCTTTAGATCTCACATGACTTCCAAAGAGTACAAGGTACAAAAGGATCAGCACCTCATAAAGAATTCTAAGACATTACAAGGTAAAGATCTCTTTCCCCCCGTCTGTATTATCATATTCATCAAATGAAAAGCTGTAGAAGCTCATTTATAGTATAATTTCAGGACTGAACATATTGATCATGAAGATTATGTCAATTCTTAAATTACTTCTAGGATTAGTAAAGAAAGCCCATCAAATTTTCCTAGAACTTTTTCTTTCAAAACATTTATCTTTGGTGTTTTGATTAAATGTCTAATATATCATGTATCTGACAATTTTGGGTGCTACTTTTAATTAGGATTCTGTTGTTTCTGATATTCTTTAAAACTATTATATTTATCTTGTACGCAATTATAAAGAAGATTGTGGGAGCCTTCAGTCTCCTGCTCTTACGACACTAAAAAGCAGTCACATATGGAAGGAAGCTTTCATTAAAGTTTACTTTGAAAATAAATATGTGGCAATAGCATGAGAAAGCATGAATAAACGCTTGTTCTTAAGGCTACTGAGAAATAGGAGCAGTAGTGCAACTTGCTGTCCGCTGCAGATCATCAGTTCACATGAAACAGAGTCACTAAATTATGCTAGTGAGGTTGTACCCACTTGCTTAAGTCACTAAATTGGCAGTTACTGTCCAAGGGGAAGTATTATTGTCTCCTGACTGGAGGGAAAAGATTAAAAAAACCAACAAGCTTTTATTTCCTTAAAGTGGTTGATGTATACTTGTTTATTTTGCTGTGGCAAGTTTTATTGGTCATTTTAAAAACTCAGCTCTTCGCTGTTTCTTTAAAAACAGGACTGACAAAACCAAAGGCCATTGTTATTGTAGGAGTCACGCTTCCTTGATGTTTTTATTACTGTGAGCTTGAAGTATCCCATACATAACAGCGTAAGAGTAATGGAACGGAAGATCAGCTTTATTTGCTGTTGTCAAAATGCACGTTCTTTACAATAACCTGTTTTGGAACGTATTTCCAAGGGGCATGATAAAATTCTCCATCGTGTGGTGTCTGTAAGCCCCGATTCTGACTTTCCCTTCTAGCTTAAAGCTGTGAATCTGCATACATGTGAATTTCAAATATGCAGAGAGTGTTCAAAATGCGTCTTACTCATCTTGAATATTCTAGTTCTGCCTTTCTTCATTCCAAGTTGTTGACAATGTAGATTTCCTTATCTTCTTTTATTAGACTGTTCAAATTGCCATGCATGATACTTGCTATAATACTTCTGTTTCATTTTTACTCATATTAGTATTAAATACTAACTTTTTATTCTGTTTTTGAAGTTGGTGACCTCTGAAGGATTTGGAACTCTGAAAGTTTCATTGGTGGAAAAATACCCGATATCGTATTCTGGAAAGCCTATGGCTCACTAACTTATGTCTATTAATGGCTGCAAAATTCATAAACCTTTACATAATGATTTTCTTTAACTGTAGTACTATTAATTTTTATGGTAATTTTACTGTTATTTATGATCATCAAAAGTGTCTGTTGGAAGAACAGATAATCACACAGGGTTTCCAATTTGCAGATCCTCTATGCCTTATGGTAATTGTTGCAGGCTCTATTAAAGATTAAAGAGGTTACAAGCTTTGGCTTTATAAGGTGAAAGTAATTCTTTGAAGGGAAAGTTATAGTATTAATAGTGATTGGATTTGATTACTCAAAGAGCTATAGTAATTCATTCATGAATTCCATTCAGTTTTACTACTTTAAGGATTTAAAACATTTCTGGCTAATCTGAGGGATCCTCATTTCTTTTTCTCTGTCTACTTACCAGTTATAGGAGCTTCTACAGTCTTAAAAAAAAACCCAAAAAACCGCACACACAAGCAAACAAAAAAACAACCACCGTTCAGATAAAAAAGTTAAATCGCTACGTTATCTTTAAAAAATACTGGAGAAAAAAAAAATCTGCACTTCTGTTTATCTCTCTGGAATATACAGAGTAATGGTGGTTCAAGATCTATATTGTGCATGGTGTACAGATATTTAAGATGACTATCGTCTGGATAGTGTAATACACCAGAAACAGAGCAGCTGGCAGATATTTTCCGTAAGGTGCATAGGAAATACCCTATGTTTTGATGCTTTTTACGTGCACAGAGTAAAGCAAAGAAACACGTAATACGGGCAGAAGATGTTGAGTTTTCAGAGATGTTAGATAGTTTTTCTTGGCATCCTACAGATTCATAGATTCCTGTAAGAAATGACTTTTCTGTTCGTAATTCAGAACTAGCACCAAAAGCTGCAGCCTGAAGTCTCATTAAAGATTTGCGTGCGAAGAGGCTTCAGGGTCAGAGATTGATCAATCTGTAAATTAGGATATTTTTTTTCTAGTGTCAATGCAATGTATGTAGTATCTTAAAAACTTTCTTTCAGGGATGTTGCACTAATTCTTGTTTCTCAATCTCATTCTATGGGGGAAAGCAGTATTTCTTTAAAATTATTTCCATTGTGTAGTATCTACTTTAGTTTTCAGACTTTCCAGCTTGGCTCTTTACACTACACAACCGCTGTGTGTTTGTTATTTGAGTTTAGTCTTCCATCTGCTAAGGCAGAACAATGATTGTCGTCTTGTCTATTTGTCAGTGTTTTGAAGGCTGTCATTATTTTCTAGAAGACTTTGAACTCATACATCTGGTATGCATGGATACTACAGATTCGAGGGCCATTTTCATGAGAGTCCTCAGTTGAACTTTCTCTATCCACTATTATTATTATTACAAATCTTGTGGATTGGAGGCCTGTTTTTGTTAGTCCTGCACAGTTATGACAACTTTTCATGGGACTTGTCCGTATATTGGTACTCATCCAATTTTAAATACATGAATAGTCCCATAGGAGCTATTAATGCTGTTCATATGCATAAAGGGGAGTACATGTATACATGCTTATGGGACTTGGCCTATTGTTTATCTTATTACCTGAGAGCTTTTGAGAGAAAGTGTCCTACAGATACACTAGCTATTATGAAAATCCTGTATTATTGTAAATCACTGTTTAAATTACCATTGAGGTGTCTTTGCTACTTTAACTGTATATTGTCTTCAGAGATTATTGTATATACTAATAATTTATAGTCCTGATTGGTAGCACAAATTGTCATGCTGTCTACTCAGTGATTACAGTTGTCTTCTATTTGTGATTTAGCAGATATAACAGAATTAGGCATTGGAAATGTATAATTTTTTTCATACTTTATTTTAATACTTGTTACGATTGTAAATTCTCTTCATGTCACTTCTCCCTGTTTGTGTACTGCAACTGTTTTGTTTGGGGCAGATCTTGCTTTATTGTTTCCCCATTTGAAATGTTTAATTCCCAACTTCCCCTTATCTTTTTCAGGCCAGTATGTGCTTATGGTCCATCAAGTGACTATGCCCCCATTCTTGGGCCAGACTCTCACACCTCCCTTCAAACTCTTGAATTTTTCCAGAGAAAACCAAAATCAAGAACAAAGACTCTTTCAAAGTCACCAGCAAGTAAAAAGGATCAAACCTCACAGCCAGGGCTCTTGTCTGAGGCACACTGAAGTCAATGGCGTGTTTCCCATTGAATGCAGTGGAAGTTGGATTCAGTCTTTGCATCCCAGTCACCCTAGTAAGGTTTTTCATGCAGGAATGGGGCTTCAGTTTTGAAAATTACAGTCTTCTAATAGCCAATAAGATAATTGACTTAAAGACCCATTTTGTCGTCGTTTCTCACTATAATGTTTTAGAAGAAAAAAAGATATGTTTTTTGTAGAGATTTGAGATACAGATTAAAAATTTGTATCAGTTGTGTTTTTTAATATATGTTTGGAGGTTTGTTTGTCTTGAAGAATTTTGATCAAATAATATCGTAAATTAATTTTTATGGCAACTGTAATTCCATCTCTAGTAACATTGTTTCATGCAATTCTTATTCACAAAGTACCTGTATTGCATGAGGACAGCCAAGTAACTCTCCTCAAACTGATAGAGAATCTACCAGCTTCAAACAGCCAGTTTTCAAAAGAATTATTTATGAACTTCAAATCTTAGTAATTTTTGTGCAAATTTATGTAATGTTTGCAAGCAACAGAGAATATTTTCATTAGGAAAATTATGCTGATATATTTACCTGCTCATTAATGCCCGTTTATTCACTGTATGAAGGAATTTTGACTTGAAGAATAAGGTTAGGAATACTCTAAAAGCCTCCTAACCTAAGTCCAGTGCCTTTGCGTGTGGATCAGAGGTTGACGATATCTGTAAAGAGGAGGACTAGAGTTAATTCGCAAATCCATAACTGGGAATACGTTAGATGCCCATTGTTGAAGTGAATAGAAAACTTCTAAGTAAAAGCAGATAAACTACCTTAAACCTAACTCGAAGTTCTCCCTCAAGAGCCTCTTAGGGTAGAAGTCAGTTTTGGAAATGCAGATGTGGCATTGCAAGGCATGCCCATGGCACTCCATAACTTGTAATATCTTGACTTTTTTACTGTCAGAATGCATCTGATTCATCATCATCACCTTCTATGCTCCTTCTTTGGAGATGAACTTTTATTATTTCCTTCACATTTTCTTACAATGCAGTCATTTTGTTTGAATAGTATTAGCAGTTACAAGTAACAGCACTATTTGGCACTTTTCCTGTCTTCGTTAAAGAATCTCAGACCTTTTATTCCTGGAAATAAAGGCCAAAATTTCACTAGTTCAATATGAAGTCCCAGGTTTGATGCAGCTGCATTATACATGACTCAGTTATGGCAGTGGCTCTTTCAGGCCTTACTGTAATGAACTGAATGAAGGATAAATGAGGTAAGTTGAATTACCTAGCATTTTACCACCTGCTTAGTGCGTACATGGGTGATTACTGTGAATCAGCTGAGATGATAACCAGTAAGTTCGTGATAACCCCAGGAATATAACTTTACATCTCTGAACCTGTTAACCCTTTGATCTCCCTATAAGGATAGTTTTATAGTTCTACAGATGGAGGAAGAGAAACTTGGTTAAAGTAATATAAGGGATCACAGACCTTGACAGTAGAACCCAGAATCTTGACTTTGGGAGTCCATTGCAATGCAACTGAGTAATAGTTCTGTTTTACATCTCATTTTCATGAGATCTTCATTAATTCTTAGCATTATTGTATGCCCTTTTTTTAAGTATAAGGAAAAGCCCCTCACTATGAAAAAAGTTATTTATCTGCAAGTGGTGTAAATGTGTGAGCTTCTTAGTATCATAGGTGTCTTGCTGCTTTTCCCCCAAGTAAATATACAGCTCTTTATTATAATTATTATTATATACAGCTTATTTATTATTAGCCAGAGCTAAGATGTATTGTGTCCTTTATCAAATACATGAACAACTGCTATGTATTGACCACAAAGATAAATCAAATCCTGTCATAAAAAAGACATCATCCTTCTCTGGACTATTCAGATTTTATCTCTTCATTTGCCCTCTGAAATATGCTTTTTAATGAACAGAAAGCCTGGAGTATGAAGTACCAGTGGACCTTGTTAACCATGTGTAAATTCTTTTGAGACTCCAGAATAATGAGCTGCATTTGCTATTGATGTAACGGCAGCTTTCACTATAAAGTATCAGTCTTTTGCTTTCAGTGCACTTAACCAAGTTTTAACACTAGGTCTTTTCTAGGTTAGCTGAACTACATGCCCTAACATCGTGTCTCATTGGACAATGAGAACTACACAAACTATGTCTCTTAAAAGCAGGATTCTCTTTCTCCTGTTTAGAAGTCTAGTTTTCATATGTGTTATTTAACCCACCTAGATCACTATGCCTTTCCCTGCTCCCATGCAGACACTGTCTCAGTAAAACCAAGCAAACCTAAATTCCTGATAATTCTTTCCCCAGTGACACTTGTTGGATCGTGTGTTAGGATTATGGAGACTGTGTATAAGAGCCAAGATCCCAAAATGTAACAATAAATGAGCTGTTTTGATATTTTGTAGTATTTCCATGTGGGTTTCCTTCTTGTGGAAACTGCATGCTGCTATGTGTTAAGTTTGAATGCTTAGTTTGAGGGTCTAGGGGAAGCAACAGTAAGTTTTGTAAGATGAGAATATTTAGAGGTTTGGCCTTTCACCTGCTAATTTACTATATGGCACTCTAAACCCCCTTTCTTGAAAAGTACTAACATACAGACAATTTCAGCAGCAAGGTTTGGATTTTGTTTTCATGTAAAGCTTAGGCACTTTGCTTAATGTCCCAAGGGAGCCCTGGTGCAAAGCAATTGCTAGCTGTTAATCCTGTATCAAGACAAATTTTCAAATTTAAATTTCTGAATCTCCTGCTGACTACGGTCTCTCTTGAGATTGACAATACTTACAAGTAGTCTCTCTTTAGCATGGTAGACATGCAGAATGGATCATTATCACACAGTATACTTTAAGACTTGGTATAAAAGAGGAGAAAGAACTAAAACTGAATATTGCTAGTGAAGGTACATAGGAGGCACGGCTACATCACATTTAAAATGTCCTTTAGAGCATGGTAATGCAAACTGTCATTGTGTCTCAGCATAAATATAAAACTTTTTATCCTTCCTTCTTTCTTTAGTTTGTCATAATTGAATGCAAAGTTGGGACTGGGGAGGGTATACAGAAAATAATCTGTGGTCTTTTAAAAAAAAAATGGAATGACCTTCCTATTTTATAGTGATTTTATAGAATTGCAGAATGTCCAATTGAGGCCAAAGCCTCCTTACATATACACACCCCAGAGGTGGCAAAATAATAGGCCACAACTAGTGAGAGAATCATTTATTCTAATCTCGTAAAACACTCGTGGGCTGTGGTGATCCAGAAGCCATAGGTTGCATTAGCTGCATTTTTATACCTTTGATTGAAAGTTCATTACATTGTCTAGTGTATTTGATAAAAATTCTCCAGACAACGATTGCTCTGTGAACTGTAGTGCAAGCTTATAGTTTATTAAAATGTACTGGGCCAAATCCTGATGTCAATGAAATCTGCTAAATTCCTCCCAGATCTACTTTTTAAATAGATAATGTAGAACATCTGTTTTCTAAGCAATCTGTTTCTCATGTCAGTAATTGTATTTGTATAGACATAGGTGAAATCATAAACACACAGTCCTCAAGGAGCTAGCATATTTTTAGAGACAACTTAAATGACCTTTCATCTCATTGCTTGTTTTTTGTTCATGTTGTCTGCTTAGTTCCTTACTTGGAATTCTGTATTTATATATATGATTATGCTACTTAAAATGGGATCTTCATTCTTAATTTGAGTCTCTAAATGCTACAGTGTTACAAACAGTGTTTGACTGTTTTACGGTTTCTAACTTCTGCTGGTTTTACCAACATAAATTGTACTCTTAATGTGAAGAGTGCTCTTCAGTATATTTGAATATAACTCCGTTCCCATTCTATCCCACAAACACTGCTCACAGATGACTTTTCAAAGTTTTGAAGAGAATTAATAATTCCAGTCTGCAGACTTTGAACAGATAGTTATTGTGATAAATTAAAAAAACCCGGACGGGGTATATTCTATATTGATCAAATATTGAAGATGTAAGGAATTATAGTTTAAGAAGGCACATGCTTCCTCAACTGATTAAACTGTTAGAATTTTAATGACGTTAATGACATTGTATGAAATCTTACATTTGGAGCAAGAATTTGTCTCTTACTTACGTGTAATAAGTTACTAGTGTATGATATTCAGTGGAACTACAGCAGAAATCTGCTGAGGATCTGACCTACCTATCTTAAGGACAGGGATGCTGCAAGAATTTTAACCCAGAAATGTTTTTTCAACTTCACATGAAGAAACCGAGGCAGGGAAAGATTAATAATTTTATGATGGATAAAAAATAAAACTGGTTATGTAAAACTGAAATAGATACCTATAAGGGTGCTTTTGGGGTTTAACATTTTCCACTTCTATTCCTAAATTTTTTCCTTTCTTTTTCTGCTATCTTTATCTTTTTTATTGTTTTTTCTTCAATAGAGTTGAAATCGGCTCCGTTTTGTGTTCTTAGCACCAAGATTGTTCTATTAAGCAAACAGAAAGGCAAGGAATTACGGCACAGTATTGGAAGTTACCCAAGCTAATCCATACCAGGTACTGAATACTTTTTTAGTTCCAGCAAAGCTAGTAGTAGTTCACTGATAGAAATACTATGTGGGAGACGCAATAGTCTGTATTTAATCATAAAGTAAATCAGTAACTAGCTGTGTGTGTGTGTACTTTATGGTGTTGCAATTCAGTTGGTCTGTCTGTTATTTTAAAATACTATTTAGAGAAACAAGTCACATCTAAGATAGTATTTCTTTGTACTATGTAATTTTTAGTGGTAATTTTTAGTGGATTTGCAACAGAAGAAAAAAGAGGAATTTTAGCAGGAAATTGTGATGAAGATGACCTTGGGTTCCAAGTCTTTGCGTTTTTGTAAGTATTCTCCCCATCACTTTGGGACTCAAGATTGGAGAAGAAAAGTGACGGTAAAAAGAAAGCAGCAGTTCCCTTCGTTTTCTTGTGTACATGTGCTGTAATGAAGGTGAACCGCAAAAGTTACATTTAATGTTTTCCTGGCTTCTTCCAGATGTTGATTTTTACTCTTTCAAACCAAACTTGTGTGGAGGAATGTCTTTATTTTATTACAGATATGTACAATTTACCCCCTAGCTTTCAAGGTAACCAATTCTAATATGTTTAGAATTCCAGTTGCTTGGATCACATTTAATGCTTCAGTCTTTGAAAAGGTGAGCAGGTAACATTGTTCAGGTTTTTTATAGAAGATTTTTATTTAAGGTTTTCTTAGTAGTTTAATGAAATACAGTTATTTTTCTTCAATAATAGAAATGTATTCTGTAGCCAGTCTCTTCCTAATTGTAGGTCCTGGCAGAGACCTAAGGAACAGATGACACAATTTTGCTTGCATGATAAACTGTGGCTACGAGTATGAAAATACTTAAATAAGAGACCTTATTTGATCAGCAATCAGCTAGTTTCAAAAGTAGTCTGTTAGCCTATAAATGGATTTACAGTGGCCCAGTGAGGGGTCTGATCAGGAAATGATTCCATCTGTGGCTCTGCGATCAGTGACTGGAGATCTCAAATGAGTGAGTTTGGAAAGTGGGAGGGGTTTAAGAGTGTGCAGATACCCATCTTTCCTGGCAATATGGGTAAGACACAGCGGCAACTCTAGATAGCACTTCAAGCCATCTGGTCTGAGGAGATAGAATCGACTAATATATCTGTCATGGAAGAAGGGAAAATGAAGAACTTATTCTGAAAATCTTGGATCACAATACGAGTTAGATGGCAGTTAATTCAGGAATTTAAGCCAATGAAAATCCAAAAACATATAGAAATGGGTTACAAGAGAATAGGCCATTTTTTTTCCTCTGGTAAAAATTTCATTTGGCGATTTCCACAGTATTTCAACAAAACTCTTGCCTCTTCTTTCCTTGGCAATCGTAGGCTACTGAGAATGTGACATCATTGAGCGGTTTATCTGCTACTTGGACACTTCTTTAAGGATAAAGTCTTAATTTAAATGTCTCTTGAGAGAGATTCCCTTGATATTGCATCAATATTACTTGTCTTCTGCAAGTTGTTAACATATGGTGTCAGAAGTAATCCTCTGTTTTGACTGAGAAAAACTTAGGACCAGAAGAACCTCAGCTCCTTTCATTACAGTCCCAGAGCCAGAGGGAAGAGCGTACAAGCCAAGAAATGACAGCATCTTTGCTATGAAGCTATTTTTTCCTCTGAATGTCCATGAATCTTTCCTGTAGTCCAAAGACACTGTCATTCCAGAATAAAACATTGTTTTATCAATGAGCTTCATTATAGTAGTAAAATCTGTAAAGTACTTAACTCTTCCTCAATTTTCTCTAGTCCTGCAGAATTTATTGTATGCTGAGAGTCCTATAGTAATATCTAGAAGACGGATTTCCATATATGACAAGATGGTTGTTGATTTGAGAATCTTACATTCCAACTGGGTTATGTATTAAACAATGATATAGCCCACAATTTTTGAAGTAACTGACAGCATCTATGTACCCAGCCACAACGTGTGTATAATCCAGAAAGATCGTAGGAAGCACGGACATAGTAATTGCCCCTCTATCCTTTTAAGGTACACAGGATTGGAAGAGATTTTTGAGGAGTCAGAGTGAAACTTTTAGCTAAGAAGTACTGGTGCATTGCACCTGCAGAATAAGTTTTTGTACAATGCTATTGAATTAGAGCATAGATAATATTACTGCTTAAGGCTCAGGAACCAGTATATTAAATCTGTTTGGTAATTTTTCATTTTGTAGACATAAGTAAGTTAGGATGCTCTGTTTTGGTGGTACGTAAATGCTGGAGTTCTCCATTACTTAGAGACGAGCATGAATGGTTATCCAGACACCAAGACATGTGGGAGATGCAGTGTCTTAATCTGTTCCGGCACTTGTAGAAGACTCAAACTGATTTTTTTTTAATGAAATCCCAGTGATCTCAACGGAATAATAGAAAATACATATCAGGAGTGAATAGGTGGTACTGCTTGAATGGTACTAACTGAAAGCGGTGTAGCTGCATTTTGTTATTTTATTAGGCACCCATTCGTAAAGTGTAGAATCTTTCAGTTGAAACCAGGATTGTTCATCCTTAAATTTCTTACGGGTTGTAAAAGACTGTTAGTGTGCTACTGTTCTTCTACAGTAGCCTAAACTATGTTAATCAATTTAAATGTATAGGGAAGTTTTAGCATGCTGTTTGAATTACAGCCAGCCACCACAGAGTTAAGAAGCAAGAGGGAAACCAAGGTACAAGTGGAGCAGGACAAACAAAGGGGAGTTACTAGTGGACAGACGTGTTCTCTGTCTCAGTTCCATCATCAAAGAGGAATTTGCAAAGTAGTTGGATGCTGAATCTTCCAAGGCACTTAGTGGCAGGATTGTCTCATTTTATTGTTCCCCTTTTGGTTGCAGTCAGCAGTAGGAATGTACAAACTGGGGCAAAGTCTGGAACGACACTTCCGATGTGTTGATTTTGCTGTAAGGCTATGCTGTGCCCCAGAACAGCTTCTGTCTCACCTGGATCACAAGGCGAATCCCTGATTAGGAAATTGTTGCTGTCTTCTGGCTGTTTGGTTGAATAGAGTTTTTTATCCATGGGGTTTGGTGAATATTTTCTGAATTTCAAGTACTTACCTAAATAATAACTTATTCAGAAGTCTTGAAGAAGGTAGAGAAATACAGTGAATTTGGTGACTTTTGATCTGTGTTATTCTAGGTGGGGAAAAAAATACCCAAGTTCTCTTTCATTCACCAAATTCAGACATCCAGAACTACGTGATACTATGAACCTGAATGTCAAATATTTAGGGACGTCTGAGATTAGAAAAGCAGAATTTTAAAAAAACCTGAGGTTAAAACAACCTAATAGAAGAAAATAGAAAAATAGCAGAAGGTGAATGTCCAACACTGCAGTTGATTGTATTAGCATAGTTCAGCTGCCTTTAGTAGAGATGAGATTATAGCACAAAAGTTTTGAAATCCAAACCTCTCATTTATTAGACTTCCTAGTACAGATAACTTTATTAATTCATATTTGAAAATTATATTTACAGTTGGAATACTTGGTTTGCCAGATGGAAACCACCATCCTTTCTTTTCTGATCCTTTTCTGCTTCTGTGATGCAAAATAAAAATAGCAGACGAATGTGTACCAGAGAAAAGCAATAAATAATGTTCCGTAATGATTAACGATGAGGAGTATGTGCTTGGAAACTGGGAAACAAATTGTTCCGGAAGCATGATTTGACACTGGTTAGCACTTTTCTATAAGGCAATGCTTTTTGTCTCAGTCGTAGCACACGGGTGCTGTGGTTGCCATGGTAAGGTACATGTTTTGTTATGAACGCTATAAATAGTCACATCATTGGCCAAAAACATAAGTGAAGATCCTGCTCTGGTCGCGTTTATTGTGAGTTTTGATCATGGTCACAAAGGCTTCTGTGATGATTTACATAGTAGATTAAATGGGCATGAAGACAACCATCTTTATGTGTTTCTGCAATGGAAGTATCTGCCACATATGTAGTCACTCTCTCATAAATCGTAACTACTTCCGAACTTCTAATTTTAAGTGACTATGAATGAGGTTTTGATATTATCTTTCCAACATTCTTTGTCACAGACTATATCCCCAACCTATGGAGAATACACAGATGAGAACTGAAATTTAGAATATATGACCTTTGTACGTAGATCTGCCGCAGGTGTGCTGCTGTTGAGTAATTCTCTGTGTTTGAGAAGCAAAAGCAGTAGAAAAGGGTAAAATATCTGCTGTTATTGAGATTGAAAAGCTTAAGGCTTAAACGTTTCTGAGCATTTTGAGATCTTTGGGTGAAGAATGCGAAACGTTACTAAGGCACTTCTTGACATTGTGCATTTGAACGTCCTTGTCATTGTGTGCAAGTCAGGTTTCATAATAGTGTGGATGTAAGGGTTAAAACAGGATTTTTCTCAAAGTTGTATGCAAGTTGAACTGCACTTTAAACACAACTGTTGTCAGAGTGAATCCAAATCCACTCACATTAACAAATAGCAGTTTGATTGCCCTAAGCAATGGCAGAATTCAAGAGTGAGCCTTTCATGACATGGCTACGTTACCTTATGCTGTAGCCACACTCCTTTGATGATTTTTTCCTGTGTCAGTTTTCCTGTGTAATTCAGTAAATTTTTAAAAATTTGGCATCATCTCAAGTGGGAGGTATTTTTCAGGACTGAAACAGTATGATGATGAAAAATTTTTTTTTAAAAAAATAAACCACTCCTGCGCCAACCCCCTGGTCCCCACTTAGAGCTTTTACTAGCTGTATTTTCCTATGTCATTTGTAAACATGGCAGACTTGGATTTTCTGTCTGTTTTGTCAGTGCTACAACATCTGTAGGAAATTCTATAAATGTTTATTGTTTGTTATAGAAACATTTGCCTAATCATCCCTGTAAAATTTTTGAAAAGCTAAGAAAGCCTGCTGCTTAACGCGTGACAATGCAATACAGCCAGCCACACCAGGCGAGGTATCCTGTTCTTAGTGATTCAATTTCTGTTACAAAACACATGCTTACTGGAAAACACACGTGAAAAGATTGTCCTCTTTGAGTCCTAGTGAACTTGGTGTAAAATTAACCATTTGTGATGATTTGTGGGGTACTTTGGAAAACCTGGGGAAAAATTTTCCTAAATATGCAGTCTTTTCTCAATTGCACCATCTTTAATTCCAGAGTAACTCCATTATCTGTTGGGCTGTTATTTAGTACCAGAGAGCACCTTCCAGAGTTGGAAGAAATATTTTTCCACTACTGTAAAGGAAAGTCACATAAAAAACAATTCACTGTGATTCAGCATAATAATTACTAAAAAAATAAAAGCCCTCATTGGAAGCTGTCCGTTGCTGGGTGCTCAAAGTGAGCTTGAGTGATAAGCGAAGGCTAAAGAGATCTTTGCATTCCTAGAGGAGCAGTAACTGCATAGTGTCTTGGCTGCCTCGCTATTACAAAATAGAATATATGTACAAAGTTACGAAAAATGGAGCTGTCTGTAATTCCTAGGGACCTTGCTGAAGGAGAAGGGTAAGATAATTAATAGTTAAATCAGAAAAACCTTGCTGAGGCCAGAGCAGCACAGATTTAAAAAGGTTCTGAAGCATTCATCAGCACTCCCTTCCTAGCCTAGTGAAATTTTCTAGTGATATTACTCATTCTGATACACCATGCTGAAAATTTGCCTGTGGTGGGAGGAGTTTTTACACTTCATTACAATGGTGAAGAGTTTACTAACTGAGAAAGTAAGATAGACAGATTAATTCCTTATGGAAATAGGCACGTGGATCTGCCATTGTTAGCAGCTTTGCGATTGTATGTTGTGGCAATAACGTACTTAAGATAACGATCCCCAAGCAGTAGTCTTTCTCATTTTTCTCTTTGGTGCTGTGTGTATCAATGAGATAAGTGACTCTTATTTGTCGAAGTACCTGGTATTGTTTCCCACTCTATGTTCAGATTATTGCTTTACTAATTTCCGTGGCTTCCTTGCAATTTATTTCAAAATAAACCAACATAAAGTGAAACTTTTGATGTTTATAGCAATACAGAAAATGAATCGACATCTTTCAGCTACACGGACTTAGCCTGAAAAAGCTGAAAGCACAGGAAACAATTGCAATCTGAATGCAGACATCTGTTCACAGAAACTGTCTGAATTGTTTATGGATTTGTAATTGCAGGAGTGCTCAGCAGTGTTACAGGATGCACGCTCTGGGGTAATGCTGGAGTGACAGCTCTGGACACTGTTTCGTGAGATATTTCAAAAGCAGAAGCAGCATAAACTTGTTGTTTCCACCTTGGAAAGTTCTCTTTGCTTTTGCTGTTGAGATTGCTATCCAGGCTGCTTACCGGTGCCAGTATGGTATAAACACCTCTTAATTAGCAGCTGGGTTGAGTTTTCCAAATCATTGTAAACAATCTGCTGAGTATCCAGCAGAAGCCAATCAATTTCATTTGTTACTGAATCTCTTTGGTTAACTCATGGCAATACCTGTTACACAATTCAACCAATTCAACTTTCTGTCTCCTCTAATTCGGTGCCTATCAATAGCAGTGCCCTTTCTAACACAGGTAGAAGGTTTGCATAGGAATTACAATTTTAAGAGCTTCATAATCTTGAACCAGCACCCTTCTGCCACAGTTACTGCTCTGGCCCGTCTTCCCCTCTTTCTGTCATACAGAAAGAGAGATCGTGTCACGTAGAACAGGCTATAGCTGAAGGCTCTCTGGTTTAGAATGAAGTTTACGTACCTCTTAATCTTACACTAGGGAATGAAGAGAAGGATTGGGAAATGTTACAACTGTGGTACTAGTACTTTGAGAAGTGCAATGAAATCTTTATCCATAACACTTCAAATATTGCCATTGTTAATATATTCTGAGGGAGAGCTGAACGCAGGTAGAAGTTTCTTGGGTGTACGGCAGTAGAGAGGCCGTTTCTGTGTGTTTTTCATTCTTTGCAGACAGGACAAGCAGTTGCTAAAGCAGTTGCTCTAAAAAATGAGTTAACAGCCTATCTGGAATATATTTTTCAAAAGTTTGGAGTGTTTCCACTAGTATGTAAGTACCAAGAAATATATCATAAAAGCCAGTTGGCCTCACAAACTTTGAATCTAATACCAGTTAATTGTATCAAGTTGCAGTTGTTCTAATGTTTTCT
>VZSC01008467.1:444726-517994 GCA_013398225.1 Steatornis caripensis | reverse complement strand
CTATGTAAGGAGTCAGAGTTCCAGCAAACATGTTTCTGGAGTTGTTGGCAGCTAAAAGAGAAAGGCTGCTTTATTGCTCTTTCATAACTGTTCTGATTTCCATAGCCAAGAAAACACCATTAGAGTTTTTATTATTTTTAATTTTAAAAATGCTTTAGAAAATATATTACCCAAGGACACCTGCAGGAGCAGAAAAGTTCTGAAATCTTGGAAACTAATTCTGCTTTGGGAAGAGACGTTTTCTTTTATATGCTAAAGAAAACACAAAATTTCAAAACCTTTATTTGTGACTTTGTAGTAGTAATAATAAGTCATCTTTCTGCTTAATATCATCTGGTCACATCTTCATTGCTGGTAAACCAAGACCAATCTCTGCTTTCATTGCGTCTTCATTCCAATTTACGGCTTTGAAGAAGTATTATTAGCCCAAATTTGATATACGCCCTCAATTCCTAATACATATGTGATGTTTTGCCCTTAAATTTGTAATCTATTCCATGGCTAGAGTCAATAACTTTAAAGAGAGACTGCAGATGTAACTGTCAACTCCTCTGGTCCCATATCAAGATGGAATTACGTAATCACAGAAATCAGAGATGGAAAAAACCTATTAGGTCATCCTGTCCATCCCTTCTGCCAGTTCATAACGACTCCCTGCAGTATGTTCTCCAGGGAGTTGTTTAGCTTCGTTCTGGACAGTTCTTTTGAAAGGACTGCAAAGCCTTTCCTATGATTCTCGGTGAGTATTTTTCACTTGTCTGGTTTTAGTCTTATATGACAGCACCAGATTGTATCCATATTACTCCTGTAATGCAAATATTAGTAATAACTGTAAGAGCAATTGGCATTTTTGTTGAATAAATTGCTTTGGTTTTAGGACCAAGCCTGTATCTTCTGGTTTTGGTAACTGGCTGAGGAAGTAATGGCAGCCAAGAATTTCTGCAATAAATTTCACCTCTTCTTGTATCTTCTACAAACAGTTCATTATTTCTGCATATTTACTGGCAATTTGCTGAATTGTTTCTAGGAATAGTTCTTGGTCTATGGTTCTTTCACAAGCAGCTTCGAGTGACCCAGAACTGAAATGACAACTGGTTTGGTTAAGTACTGAGCATGTGACATTTTACATGTACTGATAGGATAAAATTAACCCAGTTTAAGTGACAAACAAGGCAGCAGGGTGTGTCTGGCAACTAATGCAGGAGGCAAGTCTCATTTTTAACCCTGGCCACACTACTGAATTGTAACTTCATGTCTTTGTGCCTCAGCTTGAAATATGTAAGTATTGCCAGAGAATGAAATGACAGTGAAGTTACCTTTCTCGGTAAACCTTTGTGAAGGTATAGGAGACTTTGAAATTCCAGGATGGATGGTGCTAAAAAAGAACAGTGATCACCACCACTGTCTGTAAGGATTATTAAATAACTTAAGCTCAGTTGGATTTGAACAATTTCAGCCCCACGTTACACTCTGCCACTTAAGTGCCAGAGGAAAGATTTTATAATCGGTTGTGTGAGTACCACTGCTCTCCAGACTGACAAGCGGTAGTTGCCATTATTCAGATGTTCCCGTGTATCGAACGGCCTGTGTAGAGGTCAGAGAGCAGAGTGTATAGAATTGCACGGTCCCTCCCATCCACCGGAAGGGAAAGCAAGAGTGTGAGAGATGGCCAGCAAAGGACTGCAGTGCAAACAGCTAGGCATCATTGTTAAATCAGACTCTGCAATACTTGACAGCGCTCCCATGCAAGTATATAGGGCACTGCGCTCGAACAAGAACTGATAACATTTTGTGGAGCTTGGTTCCAGTGTGGAAATTGCATATTAGTAACAAGCAGACTGTGTGAGAAGACTCAAATGTAGCAGATTTCTGTAAGGCATGGAGGAGTTGGGTTTTGTGACTTGGAGAAAACAGGCCTATGAGTTCCCTTGTTTCAATTGGCAGCCATATGTTAATTTTCACATATTTTGTGAGTAGGGCAGAAATGCCTTCTTCATAGGGTATGCTCATTTCCTTCCTAGGGATCTTTGTGCATCACTTCTGTGAATGTAGGGCTCATCTGTCAGAATTTTTCAGACAAGAAAAAAAAAAAAACAGCTTATGTTTTTGGGAGGCAATGGACACAAACTGAAATATTTTTTTCTTGTGTTTAGGTAGAATTTCCGGTGTTTTTATTGAGTGTTATTTAATGGTGGAACAGTTTGCCCAGAGGGCTTGCTTATGAAGTCTCTATCCTTGGAGATAACTGAAAATATGACTGGACAATCCCCTGAGCAACCTCCCCTGTTTGACCCTGTTTGAGCAGGGAGGTTGGACTAGAACTCCAGAGGTCCTTGCCAACTACAATGTTCCTATGATTTGTGATTAGCAGAAGGGCCCCAAACTTGGAAAAGTAGGGATTTTTCTTTTGCAAAGGGATGGAATTACCCAGATTTAAGACAGCTGACTTCAACTTTTGGATCCTCTGTATCTGTCTTTCCTAAAACTATTCTGGCTAAGTCCTAGATTAAGATTGGGGGTTTCAAACAGAACACCCCCTCATTACATTGTTATTCTTCAGTTCCATCATGAAACCTAGTCACTGCCACTCCTAATCTTGATTCCGTAAGTTTCCTTTAAATTTCTAGACAAAAAAAGCAGGCACTGCCAACACAGGGCTGCAGTGAACCTGTTATCCCTGCATCAGCCACTCATTTCTCAAGAAGGCTCCCAGGATTGCCGAGTAAGTGTTAATCTACAGGAGCCTGCTCTCCTCTCTGCGGTCCAACCAGCCATGAGAGACCGTGATCAGGGTTGCCTTTCTTTCTGTGAAACCACATGTACATCGTAAGAAAGGGAGGGAGGACGAAAGTCTCTGATAAGTCCAAACCCATGCTGCTGCTCGGCAGCAACTGCATTTTCATACAGCTTGTGTATGCATTGTGGGATACTTTAGCATCTTGCAGAATGCAAAGCAGTATCTAAAGTAAATATTTATTTTATTAAAAATCCTTTATGTTCTCATTAAGCAGTCATTTTGTAGTAGTAAATTATTAGAAGGTTTTGAGAGGCATTTATAGAATAATAATGTCATGCAGTCTTCATGGTCTGTTGGAAAGAGGAGAATTTCACTGTTTAAAAAAGAAAAAAGCACTCCTATAGGGCATTGTGAAGTGATAAATAAGTAGGTGAGAGCTTGCCCCAGGAGCTTAGTTTCTGGTTGGGCTTTACGTCAGTGCAATAGTCTCTGCAACAGGAAACAGGTTTTTCCCATAATGAACATTTTTCCAGTAGGAAGAAAATAAGAGAAGTCTCAATCTTGTGAACACATGTAGACTTTTATGGCCAGAGTGCTTTAATTTTTTCCCCTTTCCTTTTCCCTAAATATTGAATTTAAGTAGCATTATTCTGATAGGTAGTAAAGTACAAATGTGATGAATAGAAGAACTCCAAATGAGCAGTGGTAGTTCACCCCCAGAGCAATGAACAGCTGGTTTACTTTGGCCATGTTCCAAGACCCACAAAGAGTTAAATCACATTAACTAACTTTTACTAAGTACTAAGACATTTGTCTTCACTATGGCTGCAGTGTCTTGTCTTGAAGAACTTACTACTTTAACCCTATCTATGCATTTTAAGGTACCTCTGGATCTCGGTCTGGGACAGTACCCTAATAAGGACGTAAGGAAGAAATTGCATGGGAATTGTGAAGCAAAATAGGTGGTTCTGGTTCTTCTGGAAGTAAAAAATAAAAAGAACAAACAAAAAACCCTCTTCCTACAATAAATTTAATTCTGATTTATTTGTATATTTATCTAATAATGCAAATCAGAAAGGATATAAAGAATTGCTCTTCTTACTGCCTGGAGGGGAAAGGAGAATAAAGTACGTGTGTGTGTGTGTGTGATTGCTGTCTAGTTTGGCTGCATCCCAACACAGAGAGGGTACAGGGCTCTTGCTGTGTTTCCTACCTCGGGTGAGGTCATCTCGCATGCCTTCTCTCTTCCACTTTCCCTTTGTCTTGAAATTGCTTTCAGTTAACATCTGGAACTTTTTCTTTCTAATCAACATTGTTTCCTTAGCTAAAGCAGAGCGTTTTTGTGATTGGGGAATTCCTACGGTTTGAGATCAGCCAGAAGAAAGTCAGAGAGGTTTTGGCTTCATTTCCCTTCTCTCTTTTTTTCTACTATGTGAAGAAGTGTGTCTGAAGCTTGTGTAATGCCTAGTCTTATTCCACTCAAAAATTTAAAATTCCTTAAAAGGAATACAGCAAGTTCAAAATTTTACTAGGAACCTTTGTTTATCTTTGGGATCCTAGAAGCTGTTCCCCCGTGTAGCCATAGGGGCTCAGTAGCATAGTTTAGTGTCTGTAGCAATTCAGATCTGAAAACATGAAGCATGTTGTAAACTCCACTTATGAGTCACAACTCTTCTAGAAAAGTAAGAGGTATGCAGGGATCGTCCGCCACTGAAGGGGAAGGCAAACGCTTTATAACTTCAAACACAAATGTTTAAAACAGAGTGAAGAGTCTGTGGGCTTTGGAATTTCCATGGGAATGTAGGAAATGGAGTACGTGTGTTACATTTTGAATCGAACACTGAGCTGGCAAACCTAACTTTTCATGCTGTCACTTCTTTAACAACATCAAGTGGTAATGGATTTTTTGTTTTTTGTTGCACCCAGAGGAAGCCTTTCCTAACCTAAGTTCCTGGGAGTGCGACATGCCACAGCAAGAAAGAGCAGCCTCTATTTAATGATACCGTGCCTTGTTCAGTCTAAACACACCTTTCCTGCCTTCTCTGCTAGACAGAAGCCAGTGTTGCGTTAGTTGTGGCTATTCAGTTGTTACTTTCAGAGTGCAACATGCTCTACTAATTCTCGGTAACGATCTTTTTCATGCGTTTGGTGCAGCCCTGAAGTGTGCATTCTTTCCACACTGAGAATTTCTGCTGTCCCAGACTCAGTTTTGTTGCAATTTTGCCCTGTTTGTGGTTGGCATATAAAGTTGTTGGAATGTAGATGGCACAGAACTCAGAATATTTCTGAAAATTATGTATGGGGCTTCTCAGCTGTCATGTATTACTGGAAAGGGAGAATGGTCTGAGGTATATAATTGTGTTTCGCTAATAAGGAAGGAATAGCCCTACTGGAAATGTCTCAAGTAGAGAAGAGACCTCAGCAACTGCTCATCTACCTCAAAACTGTGTTTTAAAAAATGTCTCTCCTTGCTCACCCAAATTTCCCTCTGTTTCATTAGCTAGTAATTTCTTTGTAGCTGTGCTGTTTGACATTCTGTAGCTATGAGATGCTGGGAGGTTTACGCTGTTACTTGGCTTATTCTGGGAGCAGGAGATGGTAGTCTCTGCAGTTGCTTAATAAAAATCAATTAAAATAGATATACAGTGATGCTCCATCCCACAGTACCTTTTCTTCAGCTTTGAGCTAGCAGTTGTGTAGGAGTATTGAGATACAGACCAATTTTGTATGGGATCTGTTTTCTTATGTGAGCTTTTTTGAAGTCGTTACATGTTTTTTAACTAATCCTCTTGCCAGTACCTTGAAGAATCTATTGCACTCATTTTCTCCTTCACCTACACGCACATACATTTTTAAAATGTGGTGCTCACAATTTTGGCAACCTGCAAAAAGGAAGGTATACACAGTCAACCTGGAAACAGAGTTAAAAATACCAGTAGGGAACGGCCCCGCATAGTATTCCACTACAAACAAAATAATACTCAACCTTGAAGCTGCACCTATCATCGGCATGCTATCGACACAGCAGGCTATTTGAGTCTATATAAAGAATATTATGTAGCTTTTATAAACATGAAAGCAGCACAGGAGATACAACATGGTATGTGTGAGGCTGCAGGAGGAGTCAGTAGCAGAGCTGGTGCTGGAGTTCAGAGATTATTTCAACTGTTAGGAACTTCAGCGTAGATTTGCAGAGCATTCAAGGAGGTCGGGAACGTCAGTCAGGCATTCCATTTTGGTGACTTTTATATAAACCATCTTATGTCTTTGTGCGGTCTGTGACTAACACTAGCCGTAGTACCAAGGGCAGTGCTAGTACACTTGCCACTGAGTGGCCCGGTTCTGTTTGACAGAGCCGTGATAGTGTTAGTACTTTGATACTCCCTCTAAATCTTACCAGTAACTTAATAAATACCTGCACACTTTCAAAAGGAATTCAAATTCCTCTTGCTTCAGTGATCTGTTTCCTAAGAGTGAAATGATCTTAACGTTTCTTTCCAAGTGTTTTGTAGACTCTGTTCCTCCTTGGCTTTGCTTCCTTGTGAAAAGCTGGTTTTGGTTTCTTGGCCTGATTTTTCACTCACATAGTTAATCCTCCTCTGGCTTCTGATAAGCTGCCAAATGTTTGAAATCTGCTTTGGTATTCCCTTGTAAAAGAGGTTGGATTTAGCAGAGTTCATCACTGTAAGCTATTTCTCAATTTTCAGTGTTTATTTTGCTATAAGATCTCTCTAGCAAACGAACGAGCAAACAAAACTCCCATTTTATGGTTACTCATTGTCAGGAAAATGAACTGTCATTGCACTTCTAATGAATTCCATCCTTTCCTCTAGCACAAACATTGCTCTCCTCATTTGTAATTATTTCATCCGCACTCAGTGGGACTCCTGTCTCTGAGCTGTTGCAGCTATAGGCCGGTTTTGTAGCCCATCAGATGTTGTTAGACAGGCTACATGCTTCGTGTAGATCATTCTGGAAATACTTCAAATGAACTTGCTTCTTTTCTCAGTCAGCAAACTCTGCTCCTAGCTTCAGACTGATATTCAGAATTTCTTCACTGGAAGGGGTGGTTTCTACTGCTCTTACTGTACCATCGCAGTACTCCTACATTGCAGACAGACATAATTTACCCACTGTACATTAATGAGCACCTTGCCTTTTGCTGTAGCAAATGTGGCTCCGACACTCAGATTTATAGATCTGTACGTGCACATCCCGTTGATCATAATCTGGTCTGACTTTCTGCAAAGCACAGGCCAGAGATTTGTACCAAGGTACGGAATCAATTAGGAAGATATTCGATGGATGAGAATCTGGATACGAGGGGTGCATCCTTTCATCAGACTTCATTAAAAAGCTGGTCATTTGTCACTTGTTTTGCAATAGTGCTGATTTGTAGGTGGAAAATACTGGTGTTTGGGTGATAGATTTTTGGGTCGTCTTTGTGAATGATAAGACTTTCCTAAAGCATATTCATCAGTGTTGCTAGGTGAATATAGAGTGAGAGTATTGATGCCCGAGATACTTTCTGGCACGTTTCTTGTATAGGCTAAAAGATTTGACTACCAAGTCAGGAACTGGTCATCCTTGTCCCATGCCTGAATATTCCTATGATCATCCCATTTAATTTTATAGTTCTTTGTGAAAAGCTTTCTTACTGTGTTCACGTGCAGGGTCTTGCACTTACAGAAGAAGATCTTGTTGCTGTAGGTTAATTTTTCTTGCATTATATATGAGTTTGTGCAAATGGGTATTTGCTCAGCCTCTGGGCCTGCCAATGTATCCTGCCTCCTGCAGTGGTGACCATCTCTGACAACCAGCAGCGCACATGCATGTGTAATTTGCCTGGACAGCAGCTTGGCAACACAATGGTACAGTCCTTCTGTAAACCTACAAAATCTTTTATAGCTGGCATCATGAAGTTACAATCATACTTGCAAAACACCTTTTTCACAATGATATGCTTCGCTAGTTCCTACTGAGCAGCTGTTTATTCTGTAGGCAAATTCATTAGAATAGTTACACCGTTTGGGGAATATTCAGATTTGTGAAACCTCTGGGGTGGGGTTTTTTTTTCCAAAGTGGCAAGCATTTGCAAACATTTTTAGTGTATTATTTTTAACTTATTTAATTTGTGGAAGAATATTTTTTAGAAACTCAGATTATAATAGAAGCCTGTGCTGTGGTATCAGTAAGATGTCTGGGTGGAATGCCACTGCTGGTTGTCTCCTAGGAAAGTCCTACAATTTGTGAAGCAAGTGTATAGCAGGGAGCCTCCTAGGCTGTCTTTAGTCACTGCAAATTGCACTTTGAAACCTGATACTTTAAATTTCTTTCCAAATCCTCTTTTCAGTGGCTTGCTGAATCTATAGTATTAATACTGCCCTGTTGGTTACTCGGAGGTCTTTGCCCTATTACTGTCTGTGGCAATAAGCTGCCTGCCTTTGCCAAAGCAATTATGATTCATGAGTCTAATTAGTTTTCATTTTCTCTCTTCTTGGAATTATTGTCTGTAAGATGATTTAAGGAAATGCACAGTTGGCCAGTCAAGTGCATAATTCATTTTCATTTGGAGAATGCCAAAGTTGGAATAAACCAAATAAAATTACATGTCCTTTAAATGGCTCCACAGACATCGCTGCCTTCTGTAACAACAAACGTCTGGCATGCAAGTTACCATGGGATAGACTATAAGTAAATTTGTGGGCAGTTGTGATGGGTAGTAAACAAATAAGCTTGTGTCTGATTTACTTTCAGTAATTTAGGTTATTGAGCCTAAGAACTGAAAAGCAAAATGCCTGCATCAGAACTCGTGTAATTGGTTTCGTTATGTTGTTTGCTTGCTAACAGTCTAGGACCCTGAGTGAGATCAGGGCCGGTGGTCTTAGACACTGGAAAATTGTATAATAAGAAACGGTTTTCTTGCGTTTCTCCATGAACATAATAGAAAGAACAAACTAGATCCTGTACGTCATGAAATGAGGTTTCAGTGGAGTAGTGTTCCCTTAGAATAATGAGTAAATATTTGCAGACAAAATAGAAGTAATGCGCTTTTCTAGGCACTCAGTAGATATCCTGGCTCCTTCACAATATGTTGGAAGACTTTTTCTTACTTTTCCAGAGTGAAAGCATTACATAACCTCCTTAAACTGTCGTGGATGAAAAATTTTTGTTTGCGTGTGGCTGTATAAACCGTGCACGATATGTCTGACTCTTGCTGTTGTTTATTTGCACGTAACACAATCTCAACTTCTTCAAGTACTTTCTAAGCACTTAGAAATGCCTAGAAGGTATCTGCTCTGTCCTCAGCGTTGTCCTGGTGCTGTACGTGTTCAGGTACAAAGCGGGAAGCTTACTTGCTCAGTGCCTCTGATGTCTTTAACCTTTCATTCTCAGGAAGACAGTTGCTATCGTGTTCAAAATATCCCCATACGTAACTATGATGATACGTCCTCTGATTTTCATTAGCAACATTCACTTACCAACTATTGTTTCAAAAGTTTTGAAATGGCCTACACTCATGTTTATTATTAAGGCCTGCAAATATTGTTCAGCTCAATGCTATTCTTTATTGCAAAAGAAAAGCAAGCAGTTTCACTTGGGAGTTCAGATTTCATGCACATTTAAAAGCTTGGGTTTTAAGGTTTGTGCTTGAAGAAAGTTGTTTGTCTTTCACGGCACATTTCCTTTCTTCCTTATTTAGAATATTAGGTTTATTGGAAAGTTAGAAGTTTTTAAAGTGTCTTTTTGAACTGTCTGGAACCCAATCATTAGCAAACAGTTAAGGTTCTGGTTTAAAATGTCTTTTGCTTCTGGGCTGAGGGAGTGAAAGAAGAATCAGTGGTATTCTCAGAATTCGTACTGCCAAAGCCAGCTGCGGTGAATTTTTAACATTCTGTGTTTGGTTCTGAAATGTATAGTCATCCAGTGTCTAAGATTATTTACCTACTCGTTTGTCAAGTGGCATTTTGAACAGGCTTAGGGTAAAAAGAAAGTTTTGTGTGGGTAGAAAGAAAGTTGCCCTCTGCTTGTAGCAACACTTTCGGAACAGCTACCTGGCATTTCTTCTGTGTTATTGCTTTTCAGTGTTTGTTGTGTGCGTCTTTCGCATAGCAACAGGGTGATAAAAACATTTTTAATAGGCAAATGCAAATATAAAGTAAACTCCAGTTCTATCACCTGGTGCCAAATTAGAATATTTATGTCATTCAAATTTGAATACTGACAAATGTCAAATTAATATTGGCCATTTTAATTTTGAAAACATTTAGTTGATACTCTGCATTTTGCGCATACAGAAGTCACGTGCCCTAGAAGCTAAAAATTAATATCTAATGGGAGAGTATAATCCTGTGTTCCCAGCATGAGGCAAAACCAAGAAATAGAGAAAATAACGCTGAAGACAGACCGACATTCAGGAAAATGATCTCAGGATTTTCGCTGTTGCTTAAACCTGTAAGGCTTTTGAAGTTGATAGAGCTGTAATTATACTTCATGCTTATGAAAACAGTTTCTGCTGCTAACAAATGTTTTTTCACCAAGCACTCAATCCACGCAATACATTTGTTTTGCCATCTAACAAGAAAGAAGTGCTTATTAAGGGAATCTGCGAGATCCACCAAAGTAAAGTTTTAACTGATGCATAGGGTGTTGTTGATTCTTTTACATGTCAAATTCAATGTGACCTTTTTTATTACCAATAATCCAAATTGCTAACGGGGAAAAATAGAACCCGTGCAACAGTTGCCTTTATTTATGATTTAAGAACAGATTTATCAAATAGCCATTCCTCAAAATAAAAAACATCTGGTTGGCAGAAGTGCCCTGTCAGCAGACAGCCACAATTACAGTGAGACCAAACAGCATCTTAGTTAGTTACAAGGCAGCCCAACTGACAAAGAGAGGAGCTGTTCAAAGCTAAATAAATCTGCAGCTAAATTAATCCTTTTATTTAATGCATTCCTCCCCCCCCTTTTTTTTTTAAATTTAAATCTCAGACCCAAAGAGATTTCACCAGACGTGAAATCAAGGCTGAACTTTGACTAACAGAGCAGCCTCCAACAGGAAATGTTAATCTGTGTTAACGTTTTTGTTTTAAATTTGTCCTGCCATAAGGTACGCTGTGAGCCCAGCTATCTGAATGAATTTTGGTGGGGGGCGCTGATGGGATGACAAACAAGAGAGCGTTTAAGCAAAAGGCTACTTTCTTAGCTTGACAATCTTTCCATTTTCCTTTACTGTCAATACCTGATATTTGTGGAAGAACTTTCAAGCTTGTTTGGCTCTTTCTCCAACTTACTGTTCTCTGCCACAGCTATCTATACGTACAGTCTAACTGCTGTTGTGTCAGTCTGAGATGGCTTTTTTCTTCATGCCCCTGTCAAGACTTACCAAGTGGCTTGCACGAAGTCTCTCAGGATCTCTGTGACAGAAGCACGTCTTCTGAACCACGAGCTAGCATGCAAACCAGTGGACACTCCGTTCTCCTCATGGGGTGTTATCATCTCATTCTGTTATTGCATGTACAGTATCATATATGTGTCAAAGATTAAAAGACGCAGAGGGACTTGACACACTCATAGCCATGGCCAAATTTCATTTTCAACAAAACCAATGGGGTTATTGTAATAAATTGCACACGCAACAAATAGTTTGCCAGGCACTGTGTCCGTTGAGTTGCGGATGCACTGTCACGGATTTTATAGTTAGTATTGACTCCCTCTCTGCTTTTGCTTCATCCAGCAAGTGAGTCTTGAAAGCTGTGGGAGTTTCTCTTCCTCTGAGACTTGTAACACATTCTGTATTTTCTATTAGTAATCAGAGCCTATGTCAGCCAGGCAGTGAGTATAGTAATTCCACGCATGTTGCTAAGGGCCATATTCTTATAATGATTCAGATACCTAATTCATACATATTTCAATTCCTATTGAGATATAAAAAGCATTAAAATTTTGGATCTGCTTTCTCTTTATAAGAAATAAAGATGAAAACTTGTTAGATGATGAAAACTTGTTAGATGATTGTTCTGAAGATAATAAAAGGAATCATTTAATGTTTGAGAAGATCAAATTAGTGTCTAATTTTTAGAATAAAAATCAACATTTTGTCTTGTATTATGTGTCATCTTACATACTTGTACAGGACCAAATAATATAGGCTTTGATTTTTTTGTTTAGGTAGCATTGCAACTGTAGAGACAGTAATCTAGCACCTGAATTCCATGAGTATCCTGGAGTTCATCATCTTTCTTCCAATCCAGAAGACAAAAGCAATGCCATTTCTCTTACGTAGCGTGTGCCTCCTCCCCCCCCACCCCATACCCCCCTGCTTTATAGTAACAACCTATATTTCAGCATTCAACTCAGGAGAAATGTGTATCTGTATGGTAAGAGGTAAGCTCCTACGGGATTAATCCAACACTATGTTTCAAATTTTGAATTTTTCTGGCTTCAGCTTAAAGCCATTGCTTCTTCGTAGGCTCAAGAGCCATCTGTTGCCTAATCTTTTTATCTTGCATGCTCTTTTCAAGTCACTCGTCAATCTTCTTTTTGATATATGAAATAGCTTTCTTGGTCTAATAATTATCCTAGTACAAACTATTTTCTCCAGACCTCGAATAATTTCATCCTGTGTTAGTTCTTTGTGTTGGTTCTAATTTTTCAAATATCATTACTGGAAAATTTTGTAAGATATGCTAGTATTACCAGTGCTCTGTGTGAAGTTAAAATCATCCTTCTACTGCCTATTTCCATATTTATACGTGCAATAATCCCATTAGCTGTGTTTGCTAATGTTTTGTTAGAGTAAAAAAAAGAGATGTGAGGAAGGATTGAAAAGGGAAGTGCAACAACTATTTTCCATTTAATCTTTATCGAAGTGTCTTGACAAATGAAATTTTAAATTTTAATACTTTTTGCAGAAAATATTCATCACTTACAAAGTTCAATATTGAAGTGGCTTGTAAGTCCCTGTTGTCTTATCCATGTTATATATCCAGTTACATAGAACCCTTAAAAGGCTTCACTGAACGCAAAATGGCTGGAATCTGGATTATCCGGAGGTTCTGTAATTGTCCTCAGGCTCTGTAATGCAAAAATTAATCAGAAGCGATATGTAGAAAGCAGATCTGCTTTCTAATTCTGCTGATTCCAGCATATATGGCATGTAATATAGTGACAGTTAGAATGTGTGTAGTCACGAGTTTGTTATGATAATATTGCATGCTAAAGGAAGCCTGGCTCTCTAATAACAATGTAAAGCAGCACTCCCTGTAATACATACGTGTTTCTGCTTGTGTTCCAAGTGTCACTGGGTGGGGCCATAAGGAAAACCAAGAGCAGCTGTGGTGGTGAAACAGGGTAAATAAAAGCTTGAATTATTGTTAACATATGTACCACTGCAATAAACCCCCAATTTGATCACTTACGTGAACACAGCGTATTGCTGAATAAACCCCCTCTGGATATGTCTGTGTTCCAAAACATGTCATAAGGGAAGATTAACAGTTTTGGAAAGGGAACTTTTCCTTGGGATGAAGATTTCATTTCCTTGCCTGGTACTCTTGGAAGCCTTTCAAAAAGCTGAAAGCAAAATAAAAAAATTGTAAGATGATGTGTTAAAACCTGACCAATGTCTTGTTTAACTAGCATAGCAGTCAAGCCCAAAGGAGCAAACTGCAAGCAAAGGCAAAGGTTGTGGTCCCAGAAAGGCCAATTTTTTCACTGTGAATTAGGCTAAAAAAAAATCTAGGAGTTACTGCATTTTGGGAAGTTTGCAGGGTTTTTGGTTTGTTTTTTTTTTTAAGAAAAGCTTAAGTCTTTTAAGAAAATTTCTTTTTCCCCTGCTATAAGGAAACAGTATAAAAGAATTTTCTCAAAGTGAAGAAATTTGGTTTTGTTATACAGGATTGAAAGAATTCTACTTTCACATCTGCCTTCTGCGCTTTTACTGCAGTCCCTAGAGAAATGTTTAGGTCTTTCTGGTTTCACCTCTCAGTAATATCCCATGCCGAAATTCTACCCCAGCCTCATACCTTGCAAGTCATGAAGACAAATCTGCATCTAGTGACAATAGCCTGAGTAATTTCAGGAGATGAATAAATGAGAACAACTCATGTCAGCGGGACTGCAGGGTTTTTACACCAACTGAAACTCACGTTTAATGACTTTGTCAGAAGGCTACTTGAGACCCTAGTATGGCCTCTTTATTGAACCATATTTCTCTCCAGTTCCTCCTCACAAATCAGATAACCACCTTCTCATGTACCTCATTCTCACTAATGCTTAAGAAAAGCAAAGATAAATCACTGTTGTGGACTAGTTCTGTAGAATTAACTGTAGCCAAAGGAATACAATGCAAAGTTAATTACTGTCTTACAGTCAAGCTGATTTTCAAGGGCTCTTACAATGTTCCTATCAACCATAGTATAACCATGAACAATGCAGGAGAGATGTTTTCTTATGAGTGGGCTTACTCCATCATGCTATATCTCAGCTGCGTGACATGGTATAAAAAAAATAGTATGATGCTTAATTACCATTAGAACTAAGGTACTGCATTAACCCCGATGCAGAACACAGTGAAGCTCAGCAGATTTTAGTGCAGCTTTTTGAATGATAAAGGCTGAAGAACGCACTAAATGGACTAGCAGAGAGGATTTGGGCAGGCATGCTTGAACACTAGCACTATTTGTGTACATAGCTCGTCCCATTTTCCAGTAATGATGCAGCTGCTCTTTTGCTAGCAGCAGCATAGTCGGGCTAGCTACCTAGTAATTAATAGATATATGAATTTTAAGACCAGAAAAGACTGTTGTCATTATCTAATATGATCTGTTGTGTAATTTATCTCTATTCATTCCTGCCTCAGATTCGGTAGTGGTGCTGGAAGTGGAACGTGGTATTGCATTAAGAGCTCTTCTTTTGCTGTTTCTCATTGTTTACAAATATATAAGCCTATACTTGGAGGCAATGAAAAAATACTTTTTTTCTTTATAAACCTTACAGAGCAACTCATATTTTTTTGTTATAGGTGATAAGTACTGTTCATTAGTCTCCTTGTTTCCTTTTGTTTGTGTTCTAAATTCTGTATGCTTTCCAACTCTAATTTGTAGCTGTTACTATCAGTTTCTCTTATTTTTGTAGAATTAACTGTATGATTATTTTCGCATCCCTAGTGTTTTATAAATGGTCTTATCTGTTTTTAACTAACTTAACATTCTTTACTGTTAGTGAGATTGCATTTTTTCGCAATAAGTAAATGCTTTTATATAGTTTGCAAATATTATTCACGTTTTTCTTTTATTTCCTCTAAGCTTTTTTGTCTTGTTTTTGTCGTAGTGCAGTTGCCCACTTTAAAGTGTAAGTATGTGTATTATTGATTCTGCCTTTATTTTCTCAAATACAATCAAATAATATTCCAACATGACTGATTTTTTATTATTAGATAGCTTTCTTCTCACTTCTCAAAAATTCCACTTTGCTAGATACAATAGGTTTTGAGGGAGAAAATGGTTGGTATCGTTTGTGAACAGGAATTAATTCTTGTTTGTCTGTTGCTGGCAGCATGAAGCCTTCAGATGACAGTACAAAGATTGAAGTCACACACTGTAACACATTTTTTCCTACCCATTTCAAACAAATGTTTAAGAAGTGGACATTTATTTCTCTGGTGTGAGGAACTGTGAGTTCTCTAGCATGGGGAAATATGATGTATGATGTAACAATTCAAATACGTGATGAGGAGAAGGCAATGCCAGCATGATGGAAATCAGTGATGGGATCCTGTATAACAGCTCCTCCCTTGGGTCATAAATGGGATTGAGCTCTTGAGCTTCAGAGCTGAAAATGTAAATCCTTACCTCATGAATTAAAGAACTCCTCTTGTCTCCATTGTCAGTATTAAAATCTTACCCCCATCAGCAAAGTAACAGTAATGTTACCTACATTACCTACGCGCAATGTTAACTACAGGATGCACATTGTACTAGAGCAGGTAGCACTTACACACACAAGATGCCTTTTCAGGAGTGTTATTCAAGGGTAGAAAATAGGAATCTGTTCAAAACCTAAGAGCAAATCAGAACTGAAATACGAAATGGAGAAGTGAAAGAGGGGAAAGACAAAGGAACGCACAATGTGTATTATTTGTCATATAAGTAACTACTCAGAGCAGGCGTGTTTGCATAAACAGACTTAAGTCCAAAGTGGGCAACAGGGTTTGTATGTGGCTGTAGACACAGTACGTCTTCTGTTTCTGTATATCGCTGCTGAATGCTGTACTTGTGGATAATTGGTTCATTTCCACAAATTACTGTATGTTCTTAGAAAAGAGGAACACGTATGGTTGCTCTCCTACAAAGTGCTACTGGGATCTCTCTGGAGACTTTGTCTACTTTATTGTTATTATTTTTCTTAGTCTAAAATAAGATATTTTTATTTGAAAAATGTGTGGTTTGGTTTTTGCTATGAAGGGAAGCAAGTGGTCAAGTTAAAAGGAAGGAAGTAGTCTCCTGGTTTCTTTGGATGGCTGTGATATTTGCATGTGGTACAGCAGAAATTCTCCTGTTCATGGCCTTAAATCTCCTTCCCCTTGTGTACACATTTAAATTGTACTTGCAGTCTGCAAGGCACCTTCCTGCTAGCTCCGGGGACTGACCTCAGCACTACTCCCATCAGACAGGTCCTGAAGGACCTCAGTAAAATCACAGCTCTATTCTGCTTTGCAGCCTACCTGGTCAGGAAGACGTTACATCTGTAGGCATGATAGGCAAATAGGCATCCTAAAGAAGGGGACTAAGGCATTTCATGCTGAAGGGACAGCTACTAGCTAGTCATGTTGTTGCCTTGAATGGGAAACTTCTGTTCCATTTTCTCTTTATTCTTTTGTTTGTTTGAAATGGGGCTCGGGTGGTGGAGACAGGTGAACGCCATGAATAAGGGAAGAAGGAGCAGACTGAAGTCAGAATGGAAATAGGAGAAAAAGAGGATAGCAAGAGGGACTGCAAGAATTAGGATGAGGTGAAGAAATAGCAGTAGGAGAGGGTAACACGTGGCTAATCTATAGGCTAGTCAAGTACGCATCATGTGCTGCTACATGAGCGCGGAACTGTCCCTGTGCTTGGAAACAGCTCAGTGTGTTTAAAAGAGAAAAAGGAAAAGAGATCGTAGGCAGGCCAATCCCTGATAAAAGAGTGTATGTGTTGCCTTTGTACCATTCTGAAGAGCAGTCTGCATATTCTGTTGAAATAAAAAAGCCTTTTCGTTGACCGTAGTTCTGGGTGAACAGCAGCTCTTCCTCTGCACTCGGTGTTCTCAGACTAATTTATGCCACGGGCTGTAGTGAAATGCAAACACTCAGTGTGCTTATAAATAAGTGCGTTTAGGTATTGGAAGACATCTAGCCACATCACCATGGAGCTCCACATGGGTTAATGTTCCCAGCTTCCCAACGCTGTTCTTGTACACTGAACCTGCAGCATTGACACACCCTTAGGAATGAAATTAATCCATTTCTGGGTGCAGTGTATTTCCTAATCAGCAGCAGTAATGTCCTAAAATTAGTATAATTAGAAAGTTAAAATAGTGTTGGACCTCATCAGCTCTTAGATGAGAAAACAGCTTTCAAGGGAAACTGCAGAGATTGTTGATAGCGGTGCCACTTTAATAGGTGATATTAGGTTATAATAAGTTATAATTAGTGAACACCCCAACAAATTTGATGGAGGGGGGTAGCAGGCTGGTATATAGTATAACTGAGTGCTGTTAAAAGCTTCTGCCTGCTGCCCCAGCAGCAGCTAAGTATCAGTAATGGGAGAAATGATACCTCAAGTTTATGAAGCATGGGGTCTTCTTTCGAGATCAAAAAAGCAGTGAAATTCAATGCTCTTTTTTGGTCTGTTTTTTTCTTGTATTCTATCTGTTTGCGTGTATACTCATCCCCCTCCTCTATCCATCTAAATTGTCAGTGAGCTATTTATCTGTCTGTGTATCTTTCTGCAGGGTACCAAATGTTTAGAATCGCCATTGCAACACTGACCTTTCTAAAGGGGCTATGGCTGTTTTACTATGATTCTTTGAATCTGAACCTTGTGAGACAAGGAAGAGACAGCAAGCAGAAGCTTTCATGTGTCTCACAGCTGCCTTCCTATCAGAGTCAAGATCTGATTTCATTCCTGAAAGGTCCTATTGTTTCCAGTAAGGACTGTGAAATAGTTGCTTGTTGAGTGACAGTGAATGGAAGGGCAGCTGGGCAAGCAGGGATGGTTCTCCCTGAACAACTCACAGCTGTGCACTAGGATGGCAGATGTGAGGATTTGACACCCCCTTTCCCCACAGGACAGAGTATGGGAAGCTGCTGTTGCCAACCTAGATGAGACTTTGTGTGGCAAATACCTTTCCAGATCTGAATAACCCCCACTTTCTCAAAGAGATAGTCAGGTACTCTTTTATGCAAGTTATTCCCAAAAGGAATATATGTCGGATTTTTGATCCAAGTTATTTACTAGAAAGAGAATTTGTATGTAACATGGACAGAATGATGCAAACAGTTCTGGCTGAGAATGTATGCGCAAATCAGAGTTTTGATAAGCAAAGGGCTGGTAGCACATGTAACTTGTTTTCCTGACTCTAGGGACCACACTTAGCATCTTGAGCCTGTTTTTACGAAAGTAACTTCTGCACACGACTATACTATTTCTAGCACTTATTAGTTTGTCCATAGTTGTTCAAGTGACTAGTTTTTGGCCTTTGCCATGGGAGACTATTCGACTAGTTTCAAATACGTTATTCCCTGTAGTCATACTGAGATTTCATATCGCTTTGTTCCATTTCATTGCTCCTGAATTTATCCTGTTATATTTTCACTGAGCAATACTGCTCCTTTTTTTTTAGACATCATATGCTTATTAAGTTTATATCTTACTGTTTGTTTTCACATCTCTCACATTATTTATCGGTTGGCTGAACAGTGAGCCAAAAATTAAAGTTTTGGGCTTTCTGAGATTTGGAGTAATTAGTGGGAGGGTAAATACATTGATCCACAGACTAAAAGAGCTTCAAATATCACTCAGAACTCCTGCAACAAATAAGGAATACATTTTAAGAGAACAGTTCAAAGTTCCAAGGTCTCACAATCAAAATTTAGAGACGGACAAGGCAGGAATAGAAGACAGACCAAAATCTATTTCACTTCTGTTTTGGAAATGAGCAAAGCAGTAGACAGCTGAGAGCTTCCTTAAGTTGCACTTCATATTTTTCTGGAGTTGGAGTTTGTGGGAAAACAAGAGTTAGAAATTGAGCAGCTGCTAAAGTTGACGAAGGGCTTTTTGTCATGATCATCATGTTATACCCTATTGAGAGGTCTCATGTTAGAAAAAACGAGGAGTGAAAATGGCATTGCACATTATAGAGCAGTCTTTTTGTTGCCCCCAAGCAAGTGGACATATCTCATGCAATGTGTGGCTTCAGAATGTAACACCTTCACCTATATGAGCTTCGCAATTCAGTGACCAATTTAATGGCTCTAGCTAAAGCGTGGAGGCCAGCCATTCTGGAGTCAGAGGTAAGGGTGGATCCTGGAACTTACATGATACTGCATTCTGTTGTGGACAGAACTTTCTTTCTCTGTCATTTATAATTCAGGTGTAGGTACATGCACTGTGGTCAGTACAGTATGTAATAGCAATAGTGTTCTTCTGTAGCTTTTTGGAGTTCAAGTATCTCAAAGTAGTAAACGTTATGTTGCACGAGTCTCTCTCCCACCACAGTAAATTCTGTCCTCATTTGACAGATGGGGAAATTTTGTTGAACAAAGATGAGATGGTTTTCACGTTCTACGGCACCAGGGCAGCAGACATGACAGAAGAATACTGATTCTCTGCGCTTTACTGCTATAGTCTATGCTCTGTACTCTGCACTCTGCTAAGCAATCAAACCTCCTATGATTCCTGAGGCAAAGCTATTTTCTAGTAAACTTTCTCAGCTTAAACTAGTAAAAAGAAAAATAAGGCTGGTGCAAAAGAATAGGTGATTATAACAATAAGTTAAGCTGCGGGGCTCGCGGTGGGAAGATCATCAAATCTTGCTTTCCTGTATTGGCGTGTTCTTATACTTTAGCAAGAGGATTATTGAGAAATGGTCTAAGGCAAAAAAACTCCAGCTGCTCTCTCCTAGACAGAGGAACACTCCAGAAATACAGCCAGTGGGTGGCCCGGATTCTGTCACTTGCGATACTGATGTTTTCAAGCAAGCAGACTATGGCTAGCACCTACTGTGGTGACTCATATATTGCTAGGTATATAAAGACACCACAAATGGCAAGCAGCACTCTCTAGACCTTGGGAGTTCAGGCAGAACTGGTAGGAGCAGCACAAGCTGTCATTTGGCTGGGAGTGAGAACAATTGCATTTTCTGAAAGCTGGTCTTAGTTTTATAGGGAGGGAGTTCCTGTTGGGATTGAATGCCACTTGTATGCTACTTTACCCTGGCCATTAACAGCCCGTGGTTATTTGAAGCCTATAAATAAAATAGGACAAAAGCAGCTACCTGCATGGAGTCTGTAAGTGCTTTAGGAAGGAGAGTAATTTGTCCTCTAGGCAGACAAATCTAACATGAGTATTCATCACCCCATCCCTGTTCCCAAAGCCCTTGGGTCAAATCATCCTCATATTCCCTGCCATAGACCCAAAAGAGTTCTTGAAATCAGGGGGTTTAGGTTTAGAGAGACTGAGATTACATGAGGGCCAGACCCAGCTGTTCTTTTGAACCGAATTCTGAATTGCTTCTAGCAGTTTATCTCCCTTCCTGGGCCTACAGTAGGGGACATCAACTCCTCTGGCCCAAGTAGCTGATTAGTTCAATGGCAGAACTTGAAGATCAGGTGAAGAGTAGGTGTCCATCAGAAAGCACAAACCCATTAACAGATACAGTTCTACATGTGCACGCACATGCACACACTTCAAAATACTTGTCTCTACATAAAACATGCAGCCATAATGCAAGCTTTGCTCAAATAAAACCAAGTACATGTCTGTAAATGAACATACACCAACACACCAAGCACTGCATGAACACATACCTGATTCCAGCCTCATAGCCCACATCCTCATTTGCTTTCTGCAAAGCCACCTCCAGCACACAAGTAACCAAATCTCATGGTGACACTCAAACGTGTATTCATGTCAACAAAAATCCTTCCACAAATAAACTATATGGGTGCGTACATATAGTGCAATGAAAATGCTCTTCAGCATGCAAAATGTTACTGCTTTCAGGAACAAAAAAACCACGCAAGCAGTGCATACACACACACACATGCACACAAGACAGGAACCACTCAGCAGCTATAGTGTTTATGCTGGCAGGAGAATGTCAGTCACTGAGCAGCCTGCCTCCAAACAGATGTTTGATTGTTTTTGGGTTGTGGTTTAATTGTTGGATAGTGTTCCAGCACTCAGAGGGGATCGAAAATACTCCAGGTCTGCAGCTGCAGCAAATGCCAGCCTTAAAACAAGGCGGATTCTGAAATCATTGCTCAGGGGGAAACTGCTTGCTCAGGAAACCTTAGCCAAGCTTTGCATTAATACTACTTTGAAGTCAGAAAATTAATCTCTGCCATTTAAAAAAGTTCTATTTTTTCAGGACCTTTTGTAAGTTTATCTAACACAAGCCAATTCCTTCTGGGCAACTGTGACAATTTATTGACTTGCCCAGGCTTAGAGACTTTATTGGGTCTCTTCATTTTCCAGAAAGTCTTTCCTGGATTCTGTCCTGCACTTCAAAGCTCCTGGTGGAAGTGAGAAGCAACTTATTAGTCAGTCTCTTACTCGCTAGTCAGGTTTTATTTCATTAAGAGACTTAACTCAAAAGAATTGACCTTTGTCAAGAAGAATAAGTATTGCAAGACTGCATCTCTGCTTCCCTAGCCACATAAAGTAGCAGGCTGCATTATCTGGATGTACCCCTGGAAATAGATGCTGGGACATTACGATTGGTGGTAGGCGAAGGAGTATGTGGAACACACGGTCTGCATTTAGCTTAGGTTTGTGGGCAGAAATAATCAGAAGCAAGCGTGTAGTGCTCTTGAGGACTAGAAATGATAGACGTTGAGAAACTCAATGATGGGTAAGTAAACATTCAGCGGATCCCCAAAAGAAAACTTTACTGAGGATAATGAAAAGAAAAATCAACAGTGTGCCTTTGGCCACCATTTTGGATTCATTTAAAAGTGATGCTAGTTGCATCACTGGCTCTCTCAGCTCATAATATTTCTTGGGAACAGTTTCTTTGAAGTAGACAGGACAGTGTTGGACTTCTCATTGTGAAGATTCTGGTATCCTTAAGACCCTACAATTGCCTGCTGCAAGAAAAGCAGATGGGATCCGTATCCAGTAAGTGCTATGTCTTGCAAGTAGCTTGGGATTTGGAATGTTGTATAAGATCTCTGTTATCTACAGTGCAAATGTAGAGCAGGTAACTATGGGTTCCTTTGGAATGAGAGACACTAAATACTTGCAAGTTCTTGTGACTATTGTAAGTGTGAATGAATCCTCTGTGTAGCCTTTTGATAATATAAACATTGTAGAATGGAATATTTTTTCTCTATTCTTTTGAAAGTAAAAGGGATATTTCCTGCAAGACTGCAGAGGAAAAGTATAGGCACAAGCTCAGAAACCAGCTTTCCTAGTTTCATCTGGCATTGAACAGTACATACGGAGGACCGATAGTAAATTATCCCTTTGTTTCTCTAAACCAATCCTAGAATATGCGTAGAAAAAATATCCTGAAAAGATAGCCAAGAAAAGAGCAAAGAGCTTCTGTGCAGAGTCTGTCTCCTTCCCAGAAATCCGCATGGATTCTGTGAGTGTCTGAGGCAGTGCTACCTTGACAACTCCAAACTCAAAAGCTGTAGATTTAATAGGTGTCAGGAGCAAGGACTGGAGCAACAAACTAATTTAATGGCTCATCAGAGCAAAATATGACATCATGGAAGTTGCTTGGTCAGCCCTAGGTTAGGTAAGCCTCAGCACAGCTGTCTCGACTAGATTCTCTGTTGCAGACTTCCTCAGCTCTGAATTTTGGGCCTTATATGGTTTTTTTCACTGACATTTCTTCATTTCCACTCCCCTCCTTCCCTTGGAAAAAAAGAACGACTCTAATTCCAATATTTGTTCCAGTTTCTGTAAACTACCACTCCTGCTGAACTGACCTGTCCAGATGGTGTTCCTTTCAGCTCACGCATACTAGTCAGGAAACTAAAGAACCTGAAGCTTAAACCCATTAAAAATCTATATTGTACAGTGTGAGGGACAGATGTAAGCAGTGGTGGGCCTGCCTTAGAGCCGTGTTATTTTCCTGCTAGGTTTCTACTATAGCTTGTTTTATCTTCCAATAGTCTGAAATTAGATGATAGTTTTTTAATCTTTTCTGAGGCAAACCCAATTTTCTTGCCATATGTATTCACACTGTCAAGCACAGTGATACATTCACTTCCAGACTCCATTAGAATACAAAATAAATATTTTTTTTAATCTCTTTCCGCTTCATCCAACATTCTTTCTAGGCCTTGTGGCTCTCCCAAATCTTATTCTTGATCTCTGTGTTAACTCCTTGTTCTCTTTCTTTTCCCCCAGCTTTTCGTTTAGGTTACTGAGTGTCTTCTTATTAGCATCCATTTGCTACCTAATGTCAGTTTCAAGATTTTCAGGAGAACGCTGGGGGCTCCTTGCTTGTTTCTTTATCCTCAAACTGTTTTCCATGTTGTGTTAATTCTTCTCTGCCTTTCTGAAACCCTTACGGAAGTACTCTACCATACTATTTGAAACAGTCTCCCAAACCTTACTCCTCTAACAGGCGCAATCTATGTAAGTCTTCTAGTTTTACGAAACCAACTATAGTAATCCATAAAAAATATTTCACTGATTTAGTTTGTAGGTGATGAACTACCCTGGAATCAGTCCAGTTTAGACGACAGGCTTCTTGGAGCAAATACAACATTTTCTTCACTGCGTTGTGTTGAACAGAACCTCTAATACAGTATTAACTTGAACAGAAATGAAGTTTTGATTCAGGTAATGATGGGTGGGTTCTGATTCAAGCCAAGTTTGGCTCCTGTTATGCAAATACTGCCAACTTGATCGGCACTGGAGGTTGCTCTGGTCTAAAAACAAGAGTCTTCTAGTTTGTACTAAATGTAAAGGCCGTCAAGCAAAAAACTCTCATAAACCCCAGTTTTCTGTGGTGAAATTCAGAGTACACGTATACGTACTCATAACAGTGGGTTGCACTTACTTCAGACCATTACTATGCTTTTTAATAAGAGCAATTTTGTATGTAGGTAGATGCAACTGCCAAAGAAAGATCTAAAGTAACAAAGGTGTAAACCCAAACACAATAAAGCAGTCAGGTTATCTCAGCAGTCTTACTGGAAAACTTACGTAATGCATAGATGGGAAGGCAGAAGAAAGCTCACGGGTAACCAAGTAGAGTTAGTTATCTGCATGTGGCAACAGGTACTTGGGAGCTTCATAAAAAATGAAAGAGCTTTTGTAAATCAAAAAGCTTTCCTATTCTGCAGGAAAACCCCAAACTACAACCCAGGAAGCCAGTTTCTCAATTAATTTTAAATGTACCCTTAACAGTTTAATGGTGCCAAAACATAGCAACAGATAAAACTCTAAATGGAAAATTCCTGGCGCAAGAAGAATAATTTATTGTCTACTTAGTACATTTTCTGAGAGGAGATTTCAGAATGAAAATGAACAGTGGAGGAAAGGCTAATGCTATTGCATTGCCCCTCCTTGTGGGAAGAATGGAATGATTCACTGATCCAGAACTCCGGCAGAACAGGAGACAAGTGGGTTTCAGCGCTGTTATCAGTATATTTTGTAATCACCTGGAAAAATATTACCACTTCCTCTGGTGCTTTTCAGTCAGGCAATGTCCAAATAGTGTGTAATAAAAGCCAAATATCTAGGTAGGTGGGTACACTACGGCTGAGCTTCCCTTCTCCTGTTCTTCCAGATGGAACTAGGTGGAAGGAGCCTGCTAATGCTGAGCCTGATCTGTGTTTGGAAGATTCCGAAGGTTTTCAATCTGTAGCAAACTTGTAGTAAACTTTTAAAGTCTGTCTAATTAGGAAAAAAGCTGAGGGAGTTAGTACCGTTTACATAACTTAGTTCTGTTCCACCTCTTGAGCTGAGCTAAAGCTGCTAAACCATGACCCTAATGTTGTTCAGTGTGTTGGCTTTTGTTTAGTTAAACAAGTTCAATTGAGCTACAGTTCTTGAAAAGAACCCCACCTTATGCCTGGTCTACACAAAACCGAAGGGCTCTAAGAACCAAACACAGAAGGACCACATTAAGACAGGACCAAGTTAAGGCAGGACAGCTATGATTCAGGTGTAACTGCTGTTCTTCCAACTGCCTGCCTTAGAGCATGCCTGAAGAATAATAATGAAAAAAGTCTTACAACGTATGTGAGAATTCTGCTCTTTGCCTTTTCACGTGGCTGGTTGTTTTGTTAAGATAGTCTTTGAAAGGCAAGGAAAAATGGGAGCCACATTCTTCCCTGCACAAGCTCCCTACAGGTAGTTTTCCAGGAGCATATATGTTTTTTAAACAATTACTTCTAATCCTAGGCTCGCTTTATGCTCTGAGAAGCGATTTCAAACACGATTCCCCACATAACCGAGACGTTTCTCCCCCTCCCACTTCCTCCCTCCCTCCCCTCCACTACCTAGTTCAGCCGTGCAGCACTGTTCTTTCAAAGTTTTCTTGAGGGAGTATCCTGCATCATCTTGCCAAGCGATGCTCTGCTGTGGTAACATGATGGAGCACTAATGCGATCTGCCGTTCATGCCAAAGTCTCATCCAGAAGGGAGGTGTTGTGCATGTGCTGGCTGCAAGAGAGCTCAGGGAGGGGAAGAGCTGAATAATTTATGCCTTTTGCTTTACAGCCCTATCCGAGGCCCTTTTAATTCTTTCCTGTTTGTTTTTCTCCCTCCTGTGGCAGCATTTAGTCATCTCCTCACAGTGTGTTGAAGGGAAGGGGAAAGGGAAAGGGAGTATTTTCCAGGACGACGTATCATTCTTCGTGAAGTGGGCTATACAAATTACAATTTAAGCAAATCAAACCCATAGGTCTGGGCTACTGAGAGTTTTGCTTACAACAAATACTGCTGTAAGGGAAGGGATAAAGTCAGAGGCAGTCTCTCAGACATTTTTCAGAAAATGTAGTGTCAGCACGTATAATTCTCTACTCCCTCGAGAATTTCCTTCATTTTATTTGAAATTGACTTGAGACAAACCGGTAAAGCACAGAAATTTGGAGAACTGGATGTAAACTGTAAGGAAAGGGGTAGGCGTGAACTAAACTTGGAACAGACTAGCAGTTAATCCAAGTATTCACCCCATCTTTAAAAAAATCGCAGCCACCCAGGAGTGGGTGCTATGCGCATTTGTTGCTGGTAGTGACTCTTGCCAATAGCGTTAGGTGATATTCCTACTGTAATGTAGGGTCTGATCCTGCCTCTACTGATACAAAGATTCCCCTTGATATTTTAGTGTCCATGAGCTGAGGGCTTCTTCTGAACATAATAAAAACATAGATACAGATTGTGCAGGGATTCAGTTCCCAGTCACTTTTCTCCAACTCTTCTTATGCCATCCATGCCAGAACACCCAGTGCACCTAGCACCCAAGATGGTTCAAACTTGTTTTGAAGCCACGTAGGTAAAACACAGGCTTTAGGGGAGACTAGTAAAACAGTTTTTAAAAATAAACAAGAAATGTTCTCACTGATCTGAGATATAATTAACTGTGTTTGCATTGATACATTCTGTCAGATTTAAATGAATATAAATGGTTGTTCAAAACTAAAGGAAAGGATTCTTTTTTTAAAGAGCATAGTCTGCTCTAATGGGATCTAATAACTCTTAATAGTCCTCCATAAAAGTACTAGTGTACTGAAAACTCCACTTGGCAATAATCCGGGGCAGAAAAAAGGGCATTTTGAAAATGGGAACAGCTCAAGGCTGCCTGTTCCCAGCCAGCAACGACAAGCTGAAACAATACAAGGAATCCAGATAATGAAGCACATATGTCTTTCCAGTACCATGCGAGTCAACAGCTTCCTCATTTACGCAATCAAAAGGGGAAAAACAGTCCCCCATTAATCCCAGCACCTGAGGTAAAGGGGTGAGGACTGCAAAACTAACTAAGCCCCTCATATCAGTGTCGACAAAGATTTACAGAAGTGAACTCGCTTTGATTTCTTTTCTCTATTTCCTTCCTTTCTCATGCTTCCTTGTACATACATTTTCAAACCTAGGAACTCTGGGAAAGCAGATTAAAGCCAGCCTTAGAGGTTTATATAAACTAAATGAGGCACATGGCAAGATGCCCAGCATGAAACATAGGGCCCGATTCATAAAATAGTTCAAAAGCATGTATATAAAGTTTAAAATGGGGGGATCTCTTGGCCGTAGATGGTAACAGAGTTTCTCAATCGAGGGCAGGCTGCTGTGCCTCTGAAAGAAGCCCTTGAGGCTTCTATTTACAAGGCAGATGTCACATTTTACACAGCTGGAAAGGCCAAAGTGAGGCCTAAGTGACAGTGTACTGTATTAAGCAATCAGTGTAACGTGCCTAGAAAACGGAAGGAACCTGTATCAGTATCTTTCAATACTTTGCAGTAACTCCCCCAAGGTCACGTGTACTGATAGCGCCGACTATAGGGCGCAGACCTCCTGGCCTACAGCGCCCAGCTATCGCCGTTGGGGTGTGATGTATCGCACCGGTGTAGAGGTTTGACCTTTGCCTACTGTTGCAAATGGCTACAAGGCTGCATTTTCATTTGCTAGCTGTCTGACACGCTACGCAATACCTTTTTTAACCCCGGATGTAGAGGGGAGGGATAAAAGAAAAAAAAAAGAGGAAGAAAAAACAGGTATTTCTTTTCAGGATGTACTTGAATGAAAACCAGCGTATTTTTCATTTTGAGTTTTGAAGTCATCTTTCATTTGTAATCAACTCCAAAGGCTCCTGGATCTGCTGGTCTAAAACAAAGGAGGGGCGACTTGTGGTCGTATATTTAGGAAAATGAATTCCATTTGAATGCAGAGGGGTTTTTTTTTTTCATAATGGGAGTAAGAAATCCCCCCAGACTGACTAATAGCAGATCCCATTAACTGCAGAGGCCAAAGGGGAAATTGACAAGTGAATGATTTGGCCATGAAATGAGGTGAACTAATTTGCAGAGGAATGAGTATTTCTGAGCATCTGGTGGCTGGCCTGCCTATGAGAGCACGGCTAAACTGCACGCAAAAATGCGTTTTTGGCTTGCTTGATGGTGGACAGCAATGGCCCCAGAACTTCCTAGTGATTTGGAGCTTACAGACATTCTCTGCATTACCAAAGATTTTCATTTCTTTTTAAGTAAACTCTTCTTCCCTGCCCAGATGTGTTCACAGCTCTGTTCAAAGTAACAGTGAAGAAAGACTGTTTAGGCACACACTCACAGATGTTTCCCCCACTTGTGTGATCTACATGAAGCAGATATTATTCCATGCCATGTTATCTCAGAGATTAATGACGGACAAGTTTCAAAAGGTTTGAAATTTGCAAATAATTGATTTGGAGGAACTCCCACAACAGTGAAGCTTCTTTGGATCTTACCAAAACTCTCTGTACACAGTGGATCTGTACCAGCAGCCAAAGATGAGTGAAACAGCTAAGGGAGCCCTCACCCCGCTGCCAGAGCAGGAGGGGTACAAGTTAGCCAAGCACATAAGGAAAAGGAAATCACTTCTATGACTTCTACGGAGGGAAACTGTCACAGAGAATTATGTTCTCTAGGAACATGTGTTCATTTTCCAGAATCAATTTGATTCTGATTTAGTGAATAAAAAATCACAATGTAATCTTTTAAACATAGTCACTTTATTACCTGAAGTAGACTTGGATGACTACTGGATTTTTCAGGTGGGTGACCTTACCAAAAAGTCAGGAAGAATCTCTCTTTGCTGTTGAGAAGATACAGGGAAATTCAGCTGAAATTTTGATGCTTTTTTATTAAAAATCCTTCTTTGGGAAACTGACATTGGTTTTTTTCCCAGTCATTTTAAATTAAGTATGTACAATACACCTGCCAAAGACTCTTTCCTGCTATCAGGGAATAAAACATATTTGAAAGTAATAAAGCCATATGGAAAGTGCAGTTTGCATAGTGAGAAGTACATATAGAAGTGAATTGTGCATGATTCTTGCGTATTTTTTAGCCAGTAAGTGCTTTGCAGCATTGACAGGGAAGGTGCTCTTTTAGTCTGTGTCTGTGTCAGGCTCGAGCCTCCCAAACAGAGGGAAGTAGTGAATTTGGCAACGGTCACTCTCTTCTTGCACGTTGGCAGATCTTGCTATTGAAGCCTTCCCGAAGGGACCTTCTCTCCAAAAGTGGGAAATTATTTCCTCCTATTCTGTGAAAAAATCTGAAGACCCTCCCCACTGCTGATCCCTTTAGCCACAGCTGACGACGGTCCTTTCAGTATTCTCTGAGAACAGTCGGGGAGCGCATACCTCAGTTTCCGTGTCGCTGTACAACAGCCGAGTTGATGACACTCAGCACAAAGCAAAGAGTTGTTACGTGATGACTGAAGGACAAGTTGAGAGAGAGTTAGGGATAATGTTGCTGAGTGGCTCAGTTTCTGTGGCCATTACACAAGTGTTGGGGTTTTTAAGAATAAAGCCACAACAACATTGAGATTGTTAGTTGTGAACAGACTGATGGGATGTTTCTTTCCAATTCTTTGCAACTCTCCATACCCTGACCTATTATTTAGAGCACGTGCTAAATTCCACTATGAAGACGAGGGCAGTTTCTCAGATAACACCTGGATATTGACCCTTTGTGCTCCTGGGGATTATTCCTTGCAGAACTTCAAAGTAGATGTCTGGACTCAAGCAGGGGGTTAAAATTATAACAGCAGAAGCTCTCCTAGAGGAGTCTTTTAGAGATGTCCTTTGAATTGACAAGGATGAGGATACAGAGCCTGCTAATTAGTTATACTGAAATGTTCTTCCTACATATTTTTGTTTTTGGAAAAGCAGTGGAGTGGAATTATGAAATGTGTAGCCTTGTTTGCTAGAATCAGCTGCCTTCTTTCTGAAAGCATTTTGTGAGGGAAGGGTTGGAGAACATGAGAAATAACAGGCTTTGCTCTGAGAGTGTTAATTGCCATTTCTCATTTGTTGCTATTCTCCTCCTAAATCAGCTTGCATACATAAAATCATAAAATCCACAATTTTAAAAGTTGTTGCCCTTAACTTTTTGTTTTGTGGATATAGCTAAATGGCAAAAGATAAAATTCTAAGATAGTTGTTTAAAGAGAGAAGCAAGGTCTTTAAGGAGAACTCTTTTGTAGACCAAGTGTTACAACCAGAAGCAGCCGGCAAGTGATTTGGTACAAGAGGATAGAGAACTGGTTTGATACTTGTATAAAATGGAAAAAAGGAGAGCTAGAGTAACTTCTCAAAGTGATGTAAAGCTGGAATAAACCTTTTGAGGCCAAGAAAGGTACAGCAAAATGGAGAAGACGAGAATGAAGACCATAGGATGTTTTTTCTCGGCCAATGTCTCATTATTGCATGCTTTCATCCCTTCTTTCCATTAAAACAGGCTGTATTCTTTGTTTCCCATGATTATAGAGGACACAGTGCTTGCTCAAACTTTTTTTCTTGCCTCCAATCTTCATTGCTCTCCTGCTGTGTAATCTGTACAGTACTGGGTTGTGCTGTTGAAGAGCGTTGTTGTTGTTGGAGTGCTCTCAGGTATTTTTTCCCCGTTCTCATTCTCAATTGCGTTGTAAACTACACTCTGGAATCATTACAGAGCGAATTGCCAATTGCATGATTGCTTTCTACTTTCACCAGTGAAACTGTGACTCTCAGTCTTATCTCAACCAAATCTGTCTGCAACATCGGCAGCTACCAGCCCCCATGCAAATTCTCTTTTTTTTTTCTACAGCTGAGGATCAGATTCTCCAGTTCAATGACCGAGCTTCATCTGTTTGCAAGCAACCAGTTGGATCAAAAAGTGGATCTTTCACTGTCAATAAACTTGATTACCACTGGACCAACAGGAAGAATGAGTTACATAATTGAAAATGCATTTCCAAAGACTAAATGTATTAGGAAGATGAGTTTGGTTTTTTCCGCTGCTGTCTTCAAGGAAAGCACTGTGTAGGAGGACAGGCAATGTCTTTGAAAACTATTCAGCCTATTTACGGCCCCTGTCAAAGTCAGACTAATGATTTTGTATCAAAATGATAAACAATTAATAATTTTTCATTATCCTTGTAGTTTGGTTAGAAATAATAACCATATCAAGCTCTGCATTTGCATATCCTGGGGCCTTCAAATGGAATAGTTGCATCTCAGTGCCACGAGAGCTTTAGTAAAGCTTCATGGATTTAATCAAATGTTATGTTATAATTTTACAGTGCATTTAAACTACTAAGTTTCACAAAAATTCAGACCTCTAATCCCACTAATCCAAAAATGAAGAATTTTTTTTATGGCGCATCTTGTTTAGTCCTATTTTTTTAGTCAAAGTTAATGCAAAATGTCACTTCTAATATGAATTCGCATTTTTATTATTAATTTCTTATATCTCTTATGTGCAATTGACAATGATGGCAAAATACTGTGCAGCCACTTATTTGTGCCAGCTCAACAAAGCAGATGTGCTAATTTCACACAGCTTTAGTCTACAGTCAAAGCCCGTGGAGAGGTATGTACCGTGAAGTGTGCCATGCTATGTCAGGCAGCCTCTCCCACAGCGATGCTCTGTCTCATGTGAAGAAGTTTCTGAACGTGTTTAAGAATCACCAGCCTGAGAACCCTACCACGCAATTTTTGTATAAATTCCAGCAGAAATAACAACTGCCTAAAACCCCGCTGTATCTCCAATAATGGCTTGAGTCCTGCAAGATCGGTGATCCTGGATTCCCACAGAATCTGCTCAGATACTCGGGAAGGAGCCACTCCGCTTGATGGCTTCACTCCTTGTGCTGTTGGCAGCAGCACCGTTCAGGAAATTGTAACAAACCAGAGACATAACATAGACCTTGGGAAGAAAACTGTTTACATTCCTGTAAGGAACGCTGCAGCAAAAGCTGTCAGGACCACTGAGTAAGGTACTGCATAGCTACTGCATTTGAATTTTGCCTTGACCATTTCATGCAGACTTCATGTGCTGCTGTTGTGGTGCTTAGGTGCTCTCAGTTCAAGCATCTTAACTCATGCCTTTTCACTGTTAAAGTCTGGATATGTTCTAGACTTCTCAAGTTTTATGGGACTCACGTCAGACCTCAAAGCTTAGATTGGTATCTTCTAGAAGTAGAGTCATTTAAACCAGGAGGAAAATTCCTGAGACAAAAGCTAATTGAGGCTATGTCTTAATGTGTCGTTAGGTGATTTTACACACCGTGCTTTTCAGATATAGGAGAAGACATATGTCGTCAGGTGTATGCATGTCAAAAGTCTGATGGGGCTGAATGTTAGAAAAGAGTGTGGACTGTTACGTTTGTTATTTTATATCAAGGATTCTATTTTAAATGGGAAGGAACACACACTACATAGAATTGTTAGATTTCTACTTGCCATTCAGTATACCAAATGTAATTGGTTGTTCAGTTTCACAATTTTGCAGGGACTATGATTGCTTCAGAATCATTCATGAAATACAGTGTTAGGAGTTGTGTTTCCAAGAGACGGATTTCTGGGCTATGAAGTACAGTACAGAGAACTTTGAAAGAACTCTCATCCCGCAAATATTTAAATACGTATCTCAAGTACCTTGCGGGTCTTGTGGGCCATGGTTATACATGTTGCTTTGGAAAAAAGTAGGGAGTCTATATTCTCAGCATGGTTAAATGTCACTGTTCTCAGTGTAAAGTGGCTGATGGTCCACTCTTATAGCGTAGATGACTTGGTTGCCAACTCTAGATACAGGGGTACAGATTTTACTGGTAGAGATTAAAGGCTATGCTGTACCTCTTTGCTGAGAGGTAAGCCTCTCATTTACCCATACACAGACAAGGACTCTTCTAAAAACCATTCTCAGAGCTGTGATCAGCACAAGTGGTGTGACACGCATGTGGTAACATCCTCGTCTTTCAGCTCCTGAGCCTTTACACGGCTCATCATGTCACAGGGATGTGTACAGTCATGCAGCTACAGGTGTGACACCTCTTCGCTGCGTCAACAGGCTGCATCCAGTGAGGACTCTCGGAATGCAACCCCCCACTAGTTATCACGATGTGAAATTGTTCCTTCATTACCCCACGGCATCCGTCCTGCTCGATAAGCTCTCCTGCCAGATGCAGCTGCCCATCAGGTTTAAGACAGGCAAAGTATTTCTGGTGAATGAGGTTACAGCAGGAGCGTTGGTCCTGGCAGTGTCTTGCAGATGTAGGAAATACAGGTGACTGTAGCAGTGGGATGTGATGTGTAGGCTAAGTGGCCGTTGTGTAGAGGATGTATAGTGTGTTTGTAATGTGTTTCAGTGGGTCTGACCATGTCAGAATGTGCACTGGAATGCTTTGATCTCATATTGATACGCATGTGATATAGAGGCCAGAACATCATCTATTGCTCACCTGTGAAGCTTTGTTAAAATTCCACGCAGTCTTCTCAATTTACAGCACCTAAGGATTTCATATTCTGTCCAGAAAACACGCTCAATTGTCCGAGACTGGAAACAACTGCTTTAGGTCGTAGTGCCAGTTGCAGCAAATGAACTGCAAATCATGAAAGTCGGTAGTTTTAGGAGTAAGAGCACTAAGCTGAAAGACAGTGGGATCTCTGAAGATACGTTTAGTGTCAACAAAATCAAACAGATTATCTACTAAATTTTTATTAGTCCAGCTCAAATTCGGGTGTTATTATCGATATATCACCCTTTATCTTGACGCACTGGAGTTTTAGACTTTCTTTTCCTTCCTAGGTTTCTTTATTTCCTCTAGGTTTTACAAATTGAATGTAGATCTGAAGGCTTCCCATCTTCCATTGTCTCAAGAAGAGGCCGAAGGGTTTTAATACATAAAATCGTATTAGAAATTTTTTGTAACTAAGATATAATAATTTGCGTGCTCATGGAAGTTCCCCTAAGCAGTCTCTGTGGGAGTTTTACCATAGACATTAGTTGAAAAGGCTCAAAATCAAACTCTGAAGACTCGAACCTGAATTTTGTATTAAAATTAATTTAATTTTATATTTTTTTCAAATTATTGCAATATCTGGGATTTTAAGCTGAAAAGCAATTACTCTGAGGTTTTTTTGTGAATTACAGGTATGGGTATAATTTTGTACAATGCCTGTCACAAGGAGGGCAGTCCATCAAGGACCGCTTCGACGGGTAGTTACAATATAAAACATCACTTTCAACTGCTTCGTAATTTCTTTGTTTGCACTGTTAGCTTCTACCTACTTATCCAAGACATGGTGGAGACAGTAAAGCGGTTAAGCTGAAATTGTGAGGAAAAATCTGTCCTGGTTGCTGATGCCTGTACATCACAGATAATCAGAGTAAAAATTTTAAAGCACTGAAAATTAGTAGCATGTAACTTATAGACTGCGCCAAGTCTGTAACCTTGTTGTACTTATATAAAGTAATTTCATTTTGATTGCCTATTGAATAAGTCTGATTATTCTTTAAGAGTCACTTTGGAATGGAGCCTGAAGGTACAATATAAAATAATTGAATTGAGTGTAAAGTTCCAGCTGGTAACCTTGTCACTAATTTGAACAAGGATCTTGTATCTGTGATTGAGAGAGCTGTAGATGTGAACGTGAAGTGGATTCTACTAATATTAAATTTACCCCCTCCTTTTTCCCCCCACCAGTGTAACTCACGTTCTTACCAACAAGCTCATTTTAATCGAATCAACATACCAGTTGACAGCAGCACGCTGGAGTTAGGACTGTGTGTTCGGCTCAGATTTATTTCATGCTATATCACAGTATGAACTTGAGGGATGATTTCCAGGAGACTAATTGTCACATCATACTGAACTGCACCCTAATGACAGTAAATAGAGGGACAGGATTCTTTTTTATCTTTTCTATGCTATTTGTTGAAATTTTTGAGTTCCTTAGTGAAACTTTAAAAAAGAGGAATCCTAGAACTATAGCCAAATGTTCTTTAAGAAGCGACAAAAAATACTGCCACTGAGGTCCTGGAGCATAAAATCCAGACCCTCAGTACTTCTGGAGGTGGACTCGAGTGTGTTCCTAAGTTGAGTTTTGATAGCTGCTCTTGATAGCTGGGCCAGGTTCTGTGCTGCTCTGTAACGAAGGTCCAGTCATGAAGAATACAGGGCAGTGGATTGACTGCAAGACAGTTCAAGTTTGTCTTGCCTGTAAATTTAATTCAGGGGCTCTTCAGCCGCTGGTGATACTAGCCGTTCAGACTTGCCCTCACAATAACCTCTCACTTTACGGGTGGCGTATTAAATCTGGACAAATTGGCCTCCAAGGATATAGGCAGGAGTTCAAGAGCTCTTCTCTTTATTAGGGCAGCCTGTTTATTTCAAGGTGAAACTAAAGATGAAATCACCTGGATGCTAACTGTTACCCAGTATTGTCTCACAATTTTATTTTGTGCATAAATGAATGAGAAATTTCGCTTGCAAATCCAGGCAGGTCCCTTTTCAAATTCTAAATTATTAATAACTGCAATAGTTATGTCACAGAGAAAACAAAATACTGAGGAATTGAAATTCAATGCTGTTTGGAATATGAAAATCATGCACAATTTGGTTTGTGTTGCTTAAAATCTGCATTCAGCTAGAATTAAGTTTATCAATCTTTTTTCAAAATTTAGGATGTACTTTTTTTTGTTGCAGAGGCAGCTTCCTTAGACAAGTCCAAACATGGAAATCAACTTTTTGCAGGCATCAGGATAAATGGTATGTTACTATGGCATTTTGGATGCCGCCTTATTTACTAAGCTTTTTAGCCCCGTGTTGCTAAGATGCAAGGCTGATGCACAAAACAATAGACCATCCTACTCCTCAGATAATAAGGTCAAAGTACAAAGTCAGTAGAATGTAATTTTCCACAAATGGAATGTGTTCTAATTAGAAAGATTTGGGTTTTTTTTAAGTACTGTTTCAAGTAAATGCTTTCTGATCAAAATAGGAGACTAGTTATCAATAAAATCTAATTCACTACTTTGGTTTAGTAACTGGTAAATTTGCCAACTTGAAGCATGCGACAAACACACGGGGTGGTGGGGGGGAGGTGTCTGTCGTGCCCGCCTTGGCCACCTGCCACGAGCCATAGCTAGGGACACCAACACCTTGATTTACCGTCTCTGAACAGCAACGTCTCATTTCATGAAATGCTTTGAAGAAACGGTGCCAACCATTCCATGATGCTGTTATACCTCCCTCCTCTTTTGATAGCTCCCTTCTTATGTCCCAGCTGGTATTCCTTGGAGCTTTGCCTTTGGTAAACTGCCATATATTCTTTGCAAATATGCCACAGCTATTCACTTTTCCTTCTACAAATGACTCGCATTAGCTTCTATTGTTGTTGCATGTCAGTGAGAATATAGTTCCCCCAACTCACTAGCTGCTATTATTTTTTCTCTAGCTGTTTTCCATTAAGATGCATTTCCTCCCAAATGTTATGAAAATATTTTTTTCTCGTTTACTTTTGTAAACGAAACGAGTTTGTAAAGCTTTTCCCATAGATAAATATCTCCCGCAGGACTGACTATAGAGAATGTGAGAGGTTGCTGTTGGTGGTGGTGGTTTTTTCCATCTTCAATGCATTTTCCCTCCTTAAATTTATGTATGTGCCTGCACCCTCTTGGTGGATACATGCGGGGAGTTACTGTCATAGGAAAGAAAAGAGTGTCTAGTGATAGATACATATGTGTTTGCAGAGAAAAGGGATAGTTTGGGGAATGTCTGTGGATAGTGCGTTGTGGAGAAAGACTTGTCTGTGTATATGAGCAATGGGAGTGGCTAAAAGTATGTGTGTACCCATCGATTTTCATCTATACTGGTCTGATTCTTATCCCAGTTAACATCTATACCCTGTATATAATCATACAGGTTTCAGTTAATTTACTCTGTGCTTTGCACTCATAAGCTTTTCTCTGTTAGCAAACAGACGTAAGAAGGTATATCCCAGCCATTTCACAGCGTGAGAAATAGGGTACCTTGGATGTGTGTCCACAGAAGGATAAGGCGTGCTTTTTGCCCAGCTGGTTGCCCTTGCTTTTTGACTGATGATCACTTTATGAGCGTTAACAACTTGAAAAGGTTGGGCAGTAAGAAATGAACACTAGAGTTGGTAGCTCAACAGCTGGCATACAATTTAGTGGAAGATCTGTTCATATGGTCTCCATCTAGCACTGTTGAGAATTAGGGATAGTTAAAGAAAATAGAAATAGTTCAACGTACTTTTAAAATGTAAGGATGTTTTCCCGGCTATCACTTTCTTTTTCTGTAACACTTTTCATTAGTTAAATTTTAATGATGCCGAATTTTGTTAGTTTCTTTTTGTCAATAAACACAACTAAATAAAAATATAATTTTTTTTAGGTTGCCTTTTTTCCTTCTATTGTGCCTTAGACTTCTTCGAAGGAATTTTACTCGAGTATGGGTTGCAGTATTTGTACTGCAGCATTTACGCTGTGCTTTTAAAATTGTACTCCAAGTTCTACAAGCTTAGAATTTAGACGACGGTACCAAAACCAGAGCAGGAGATAGTAGCTACCAAATAGTATCGTGACATAGACACATAACTTCAGCACTGTAATTGGGTAATAACCTGACCCTCCCTCCTGCGTAGCAAAGTCCAAGAAGCCTTAGCATTAATCTCTTCTGCAGTATAAACAGACACACTAGGAATTTTTTCTTTAAGATTTGATTAAGAGTAATCCAGCCAGTTCTACTAAAGATAAAAATTCCTTCTGAGGCAGTTGGAGAGGTGAGTTCCACGCAGTGAAGGACTCTCAGGATTTCTTTCAAGCTGCAGGAAACAGACGATAACTGCATTAAAGCTCAAGATTGTTTTCTTCACTGTGTGCTATCTGAGGTGTGCCAGAAGAGCTCTGACCCTCTGCTGATAGCAGTAATACAGAAAACAAACCTCACACTAGAGTGTGTTCTGAGGTAGTGAATCAAGTGAGAGTGTTCGGAGACAGCTTATCTTAAGACTAACAATGGAATATGCCTTTTACTCGCATATGAATAAGCAAGGATATAACGTATGTGCCATAACTTGGGCATAGTTTGTTGATTTAAAAACACATGCTTTTCACAAGGCTTATGAAAACATTTGCATTTTGGAGGAAAGACAATTTTGTACAGTGTTTTGCTGGAACCTAGGAGCTCTTAGTTTCAACTTCAGTTCTGGCACATACTACTTGTAGTACTGTATCAGTGTGTAGTAGCAATACAACTTGTCTTTTGTATTTCAAAGTAGAGGGAACATATGATGGAAATAGAGGGTTGCTCTTGAAAGACTTCTGTGGACTGAGATAGCAGAAACAGTGTGAAATCAGTACATCAAGTAAGATTTCTGCCATTCGAAGCCCCAAATTTTTTCACATTGCTTCACGGCAAATCACTGCTGGGTGAACACTAGCCCTCAGAAAAAGATGTTGTAGCCAAAACTGGCCTTTATTGCATAGCCTTCAATCGAGAGCACATGCAGTGCACTTGCGGCATATAAATTCTACTGCGGTTTTGGCTGCATTGATTACTGGTGCTTGCGCTATGAGTCACCTAACTTTATGTTGTCGCAGCAGTATGTATATTTTTAGGATGTGGAAAAAAAACAGTACAAGCAAATATTTCATACAAATAGCCTGATCTCAGTTCCTCTCTTGAGTATTTGATCATTGCGTTGGTCAGGTAAGAGGGACTGTTACTGCAGCTGAAGACTAAGGCTAAAGTGGACCTACTGGTAATGTAGCAAAAAAGATACGTTCTCTACTTAGATTAAGCAGGCACAAATTGGAAGGGAGGGAGATGGAACGATTTTTCACATAACCATAATTGTGTGCTAATTATATCACGGAATGAAAGCAATTGCCCAATTATAAGACAATGTATCACTCTATCACTGGCAGAGCTTTGAAGGTTTATGTACTTTAAATTACTGTGACATTCCCAAGGCTCCTCTGTTTACACATTTGTCTCAACATCTTCTAGCAACAGCAGTACTATGACTAAAGCCATTAATTAATATATTCCCTGTGTCTTTGCAGAAGTTAGAGTCCTCTTCAGAATGAATTCATGCTCCTTTGTAAAGTGGCTTGATTTTCCTATTACACTGCTAATGACCACTCTGGGTTTGATAACTGAGGGGACAGGAGGTAGGTTTTCTCCTCTACTCCCCTTGCGAATGTTTTTCTGTCAGTGTGCCCTCTGTATTACTGAATTTTAATTCCTCTCTGAATTTTAATAGGATCGTACTCCTCCACCCGTGACAGTAGATTCTCCGGTCATGACATTATTGCTTTCTTGATACCCAGAATGAGTGAAAGGAAAATGTTGACCAGTAAATATATGTTCTTGTTTTTTACTGTCAGCGGGAGAATACGCTGTACATTGACCAGTATTACCATTTTATTTTCAGTTAGTTATCAGTAGGTGTTCGTCGGTGCAGGCAGGTAAAATTGCATCATACGCAAGTCCATAACAGCATTAGTCAAGCTAGATGGAATAACAGCCACAGGAAATAACAGCCTCAGTGACAGAGGCTTCAGCATGGTCTGTAAAAACCTGACCAGAACCCCGGGTGCGTGATCAGACAGCTCTACTGTACAGAAGCTTAACTCTGTGCGTCTTCCCAACTATTGTTGCTTATCCTTGCAAGATTAAACCTGATGTGAAACTACCTGTAGAACTGCGTGGGAGCCAGGCCTTTATTTGCCATTAAGCATTTGTTCATTAAATACACAATGCAAAGCTGTCCCTAGAGAACTGGGATTTAGATTCTTTTTTATCCTTATCATGAAAAGACCTCATCCTTGTCCATCACTTGAAATACATCCCACTGGTTAAGTCATGTTGTATCTGCTAATACACCTTTCCTGTGCACCAGCCTCTGAGCCCCAAAGCACAGAAAATCAGTGAGGGCACAGCAGCACTGCTTCCTCATACACTTTCATGCACCTTCTAATAACGAACCATATGATGAGTTAAACCTTACTCTACCAGGTGTTGCAGCATGCCTAATAGGTCATCTAATCGCTATTTCTTTGGACCCTGGAAGAAGATGGATCCTTCCAGGGACTGGTCACCCCCCGAGCACCCAGATCTGTAGCAGCAGCAGCATATGAAGGGACAGGATCTCTCAAGCAAACAGACAGTGAGGTTTTCCTCAGTACTATTGGTCAAAACCAAATTGTCAAACCCCACATATAAATCAATAGGCTGTCAACATAGATCTTGGCATGCTGGGAACCGGTTAATAAACAGACTGCCGCATTCTATACCAGCTTCCGTTCACAGATAGATTTAAGGTGCAGCCCCGAGTACAGCACACTGCAATATGCCTTACTGTCAAAGTAAAAACTAGGGAGTGTTGACTTATTCAGCAGTTTCATACAAGGACAGGCTTGACAGGTGGCACCGGAATGTGAGGTCTGTTTCAGATTCTTTCATTAATTTTTTGCAAACTTTAGTGGCTTTTGAAAGGAACCGTATTGACAACACTGGAAGCTGCACTCTTGTATTTATCTGTAAAATATGAATGGGAAGGGATAACGCAAGCTTACCTGTTTGCTATTTTTCCTGACTGAAAAGCTCTTCTCTCGGATGTTGCGTGGGAGTAAGAATGCAGTTGTCTCATTCATGAGGATATGTGTACAGAGCCATGTAGGGTAAAATGACCTTTTCCAGCCTGTCAGTCTTTCAGTGAGATATAATGGGGTGTGTGTCTCTGTCACTGACTGCCCTGCTAGGGATCCAGGCAGGGCCAATATCTTTTTTTTTCATATAGGAACGCTTCTGCACAGACAAGTCGGCTGAAACCAAACAAAGTTGTTTCACAACCAGCAGAGAGCACTGCTTTTGATTTTTGGTAACTGAATACCAGCAACCCTTGCCTCTCTATAAAGGGGACAAAGAAACAAACTGAGGCCTGATGATCACCTTGCTCCTGAGACAACTGCCCAAATACTTCAAAAACATTACAGTTAGAGACTTCTGATTTGGTTAAGGACATTTAAATGCTCATTGCGGTTAAATAATACCACAGTCTACAACACTGGGTTAGAACACGAATGGAAGTTAGTCTTTGCTGACTGCGGAAATCATGGGGGAAGACATCTTCTCAGGCTGTTACAGCCGTTACATGTCCAGGGCTCACAGAAGTCAACTGCATCAGTTGAAAAACTCCTGTGGACTTAATGGGACTTAAATAGAATCAAGCCTTACTATGGATTACCAGAAAATGCAGAGGCAGCTACAAAAGGGCCAGTTGACAGGACCAGCACCTGTTCAAATTTCTGGTATTCTCTTCAAATTATTTTCTCTGGTTAGCGGTTCATTAGGGGTTTCTGAACGGTTTCTTCTCATTAAAATACAAAAGGAGACTCAGATAATAATATCTAACGTCTTCATTGGAACTGCTTGTCTTTCTAGTTTTATTTTTAAAGGTATTTGCCTTGATTTATAGTTATTTATTTTGGGTGTTTATCAAAACCTTTTGGTGTCTTGCTATTTTTGCCGTTCTTTGTGAAATGAGTTTTATGGCTCTCAGTACAGTATTAAATTAATGGCTGTCTGGAGGACAAAAGTCACCATTCAGAGTGCTGCTAATTGGCACCTCAACATATATTCCCAGCAGAGGCCAAGGACCAGATAGTTTCAGAGATGGAATGACCATCTGCCTCTTCTTGGTGGTTCCTTATGGTTGACTGAGCAATGTCAGGAAAGCTTGTCTGCTTTACCTTTTTTGGGGACAAGTCAAGGATTTCTTTACTACCCATCTGGTACCTGATCCTGGCATTATATCCTTTATTATTTTTAAGATACTTTGTCTTCCTCTCTCCTCTTCCCCATGGCGCAGCATTTTAATCCCCTGCCACTCATATTTTTTTAAGTGGCCCCTTAGACAGCGGAGGCAAACGCATGACTTGCTGTCGCCTGTGCTTTGCTTCCACAGGTGATGCTGGTGGACAGCCTAGTTCCCTCGCGCAGTACAGCCTAGATGTTTGGCATCTCTAAGTACCCAAGAACTTGGTATCTTCCTTTCCTGCACTGTTCTGATATTAATGCTTTGGCACATAAAAAATGCCAACAGATGCCATCAAGTGTAAAGAGACAGGTGGTGTCAATGCGTCAGAGGAGGGACTTCCTCCAGCAAGATGGCACTTGCTGAGTTATGTAGGCTGCCCATGCAAATCCTTACCCATGTGACATCTATCTCCTTGTGAGACAGTCCTAATGTCCTTGCGAGCCGGCACAGTGCCATTCGCAGCCCATGAATAGAAACATAGTGTAGGTACTTTATAAAAAACCGGTTTTACATGGTAGATTTGGAAGCGATGTTTCATGCTGCATCTGTGTATCACACAGAAGTCAGTATGACACAGTGGACTGGGTAAAGGTCTGCGAGCTGGGTAACAGTTTAGTCTTGGTCGCTGCTGTGTGCGTTTGGTAAAGTGGCTGCGTCTTCAGGTTACTATCTGTGGAAAGCCTTGTGCCGGATTTCATAAGGCCTGTGTTTTCTGCATTATGCAGCTGTAGGGACACTGCATTGTGTCAGAGGTATCACGTAAGAACACTAAAGACTTTATGCATGCGAGTTTATTGTTCTCCCACAATCTTTTACACTCTTGCCTTCATGACAGAGATTTTCTGTATTTCTTCTTACCTCTTTCATATTTCGCTTCATATTTCCAGTCATATAATGACTACGTGAGCTATGAGCCCAGCACTTCTTTTTTGGCATCAAAATCCTTCAACAGATAATAGGCTTAATTCTCTAATATGGGCAGACAGCTTAATGAAATACCTAATCCCCAGACAATAAAAAAAAATTGTGTCTGTTTTTTTTTGTTGAAGTCACTGCTGACTTTTTATATAACTCAGCGTTATATCATCGTTCTCGTGTGTTAGTTCAGGGTTCTGGAATCCAAGGTGGAAGGTACGGTTCTCTGTCTTTTGTCTCCCTTACGGGGCAAGCGGCTCAAATGCCATCCTTTGAACAAAGCAATGCAAATATAGTTGACCACACTTCCATTCTATCCGCAGAAGTTATTACTATATGGATATATTCTGTCATCTACAGACCTCTTTCAGGATCAGGACTGTATTATTTCAAACACAGGAGCAGCATCCTTGCTTCTGGAGAGCTCACAGTCTAAAATGTATGACCTACTGAAATTGATTGGGAGAAGGCCAAAATCAATTAGCTTTGCTTTTACACAAGTATTTGCCTTTCTAAAAATACTTTAAGGTGCCACTAAGCTCACCGGCCCATCAAGTCATGATTAATTTTCTGACAGGACACATCAAGGGTGCCAATTCTATGTCCTGCATGTCAGATACGCTCTGCCAGATCAGTCTTTGCATGTCCCATTATGCCTGCTAACTGATGTGCGTCTTTTCGTAGGGCAGAACGTTCATGACTTTGATTCCAGATGTATGAGCTTCTAGTAACATGACAGCAAACAGCAAAGGGCTGTGGTTTACTTCCCTTTCGTAATTCCATAGAAGAGGTGTCCTGCCAGACAGTTAGATACCAGCGGGTTGGTACCTAAACAGAAGGTCTCTATTCCTTTCCCAGTGATGCTGTAATCTGTTGCTAAGGCAGTGGCTGGGCTGTAACACAGTGTTCTCTCTCTCATTGTGTTTATGAGCAGGTGGAACAGAAATTGCTTGGTTTCTACACAAATAGCTATAGAACAAATGTACCAAAGGAAATGGGGGGTGGGTGGAGAAGATCCACAACATGATTAACGTGAAAATAAAAGGTGTGAGAACGTGCCATGTTTGGATAGTAAATATATAAATAAGGTTGATTGTTGAGAACCTTCTCAGTGTGAGGCAGTCCAATTCATAGAGGATCAGACTAAACATTGGGAAATCATTATTTTATTCTTAGCTGTTTCACTAGCCCGCGGAATGGTTTTAGCCAAGGTATTTTCTGATTCTGTGCTGCAGTTTTTCCATCCATATAGAGGGTTGCTGATTCTTTGTAAAGGTGTAGGAAAGCTGGTGTAGAAAAATGCTGGTTGACATCTGGATTTCACTATTACAGGAAGTAGGAATTTGGTGAAGTACTGGGAAGGGCGATTGCTAAAGATGAATTCAGAAGGACACTGGGAAAAGAAAAAAAGTATGCACCAAAGAAAAATGATTCAGTGGGGAGGCTGTTTGCATTCCTGTTTTGTATAATTTTACAAGGCCAAAGGAGTGGAATCCAAGCCCTCTCAAGTCCATTTACATCACTGTACTGTATCTGCAGACGTCGTTACCTTGACATTAATGTATAACCATTCACAGTGCTGGCGTTAGCACAGCACGTTTTGCCATGTATCAGACACATTGCACTGCAGAGGAAAACAAAGGCAGATGAAGTGAGAAGTGGGAGTCATGAATCATTTAAAAAGAAATAGCACACACAGAGCCCACTGTAAAAAGAATGACAGCGTCACCATTCGGAGCGCTGCCAGCCGGTGAGAGTGCAGCCACCGCAGCTCGGGGCGGGGGGAGAAAAAAGACATGTGCTTGCTGGAGTTGAGACAGGCACCGTCTTTCATTAGCCATCCTCATAACTTGAAATTAGGACTTCTCTAACACGTTCAGTTAATTTCTACCCACACCCTTCACAGATGCTCGGTTTGTACAGGTACACTTGCACACACGCACACAGACTCGTAAGGCTCTACTGCTACGTACCCTGTGCTGGAGCCGCCCACACTGTGCTCCCAGGAGGTGGAGAGAATCCTCTTTTGTTAATGTTTGGTATCTACTTTGCATGTTCTCTGGACTTACTTCACTCTCAGTTTTACACTGGTATGACTTTGGTGGTCTACACGGTTGCAACTGTCTTGGTAAAAGGGGGATAAAGTGTTTAACACGTGCATAGCTCTGAAACGCTCCTTGGGGCCCCAAGCGCACTAGCAGCCCCTGACCAGCCTCCTCTGGGGCCTCCACCTGCCCCCCTCACCCTCTAACCGTGAGCCCAGAGGCCCCATTTAAGCACAGGGCCAGGCACCCACTCCGTGCTTGAGCTACAGCGTAGGGGTACCTGGTTTTAGCTGCGTCGCAGCCATGCCTGCTGTGGACCCACACGTACTCTCATGTACCATGACTTCGTATCGACTTCATGGCTTGACCTCAGACCTGCCTCATCCCTGTGAACCTGCCATCCTTGGGCCAGCTGCGCTTCCTTGCGGATGCACTGCGGGACTCGCCCTTGCAGGCTTCTTATTGTGCAGGGCTTACAAGCCCGTAGGGAGCTGCAGGCTCTCATTGCTCTTGGCACTCTTATTTACTGATAATGCAGGATTAGCATTTTTCTCTTTCAGATCTATACTCTGCCTGCTCTTTAGAAAAATTGCTGTTGTTCCATATCACTTTGGTTTTGAACGAATAAGCAAGCTTTTCCCCTGGAAACACAGTGGTGCAATTCCCAGACACACTAATGGCTTTAGATTATTATGTAGTCATCGTGCTCTGGGCTGGGTGAAATAGTGAGTCCTGATAAAAATGGGTCACCAAAATCTGTGGTTCTGTGACTCTTCCCTTTTGAAATCCTAGGATATTAAAAGCTAGTTCTTTCATCTATCCTTAATGAAAGAATTTAAAGTTATTGGTAGTCTGGGTTTCTGAACTTTGGGATTGTCCTGAAGCATGTCCTGGAGTTCCTGTTCATGGTATGGTAGCCTATACAGGTATCCTTTGGCTTTCTTCTCACATAAATGCCTTCTCCTAGATGCTGTTACTCAAACTTTGCAAGTGATTGTAAGGCACTCTTTCCTCTTTATTAGCAGGGGGTTAATTCCAATTACTAATTTTGAATTGTTGCAGATTTTCTATTTTAGCCTATCTGATATTTTCTTAGGTACTGAACAAATTGTGAATTTCATGAAATTCACACCATATTAACCGCTGGAGAAATAGTAATTCAGTACCGCTTGGGCCCACATAGGACTCTTTCGCCAGAAGTGATGAATGTGCAATTGAAATTATGAGTCAAGCACTGTTTTAGTTAGGAACAGTCTGGGGCATCACCGAAAGCAAGTTCAGTTGGTTTTTAGAGGGTTTTAGAGACCCCAAGCATAAACTGAGTATTCTTGCATCATAAGTAGACTGTAAAGCTTTAGTCATTTAATGATTGTAATGAGTGAAAAGGTAAATTGGTAAAAGATCATTTAAAAGAACCCGACTTGAGCCATCATGGAGGGCCCTTACCTCATAGACTAAAGTCCAGGGGAACTCTTAGGCTCAAATCTTTCGTCCTCAGAAATAAAACACGCGTCTATCTTGCTTTCTTTCGGCAAAAAATCCCGTGCTGAGTTTTGCAGAGTTTATATAGTTAAAATTCATATGAATTCTCGGAGGTCATAGGTTCAGTGTTGGGTTTCATTTGAAGTGAAAGAAAAAAAGCAGGTTAGATTACTGAAGTGATCCAGTTTCCTTGACATACTATACAAGCAAATAGAGAAAAATCAAGTCTCTTGATGCAAAAAAACCCACCAAAAAAGCCCAACTGCCGAGACAACATTTTTAACACTTACACCAGACAAACTGTTGGATTTCAAATTGGCAAACAGTCTGTTATGACAGTCCTTTGATGGAGCAATTCATAGAAAGAAAACTATCAGGAAAACTCTGCTGTAAGCAAGTGGGGCTTCTAATCAAGAAGGTGATGCCACTCAAACCTAGATCAAAAAAGAGTCACAGAAATAAAAGACTTGATTCCACAATGAAGTTTGTGTGGGTAGAACCAATTGCAGGGTAGAATCCCAAAGGCAGCTGTGATGATGCAAAACAGCACTGAACCGCGCTGTGTGTGCAATCCGTTACACATTTTTATCGGCTCCTGGCTGACATGTTTTAGCACTGTGCAACCTCCAGGTCTCTTAACAATGCCGAGAGTACAGTCATAGAATCATAGTCGTTTTAAGCAGACTTTGTTTGCTACCGGAATGATCCCTCCCGCGTTCTAGAACCCAGAGGACTTGTTTGGGTAGCCTTGAATAGTTGCTTAACTTAAGGCAGCCCAAAGTAATAAGCATCACACAGAATAGCTGAAGGCTTCTGCTGCGACTTGGTGCTACTGCGTGCCCTCACTTGTGAGAGTCTGTGGCTTCGTTCCTGAATCTGTGTACAGCGGACTCTGTAGTGCAAGAGTTAGGGGAAGAATCCTGTTACCTATTTCTTTCAAGCTTTCCCTTTGCTTAAAATACCTTCAGGTATTTCAGGACTTGGGCTTTTTTTAAGTTCAGTATTGCCAATCTTATACTAATAAAGGCATAAGCCTGTACTTCAAAATCATGAGTGGCATAATTATGACGTTAAAAATAGAACACTTTTTCATAGAGGCTGAGGTATTCAGATGACATTCAAACAGCTGCATCTTCAAGAGAAATAGCACATATTATGGTATTGCTAATAAAATCGTTAAGTGCTGGCAACACAGTACTTCGTGTAATCACAGTCTTCAGAATTTGTATTCACTACTTGAATTACTTTGGACTGAGACATCACATTGCATGCAAGCACATCTAACACACAAAGTCTAGTTTGTGACCTGGTGGCCACCTAGCGATTACGACACTAGGCTCCAATTTAGATCTGGCTTTTCTTTTTGTCATAGACTTTTGTTATTGCCTTGAGGGAAATCGGCATTCAACCACAACCGTAGAACGCATGGAAACTGGGAGGTACATCTTCATTCTTCAGTTAAGTCAGGGTTATGGGCAGAGTGTGCTGTATCTCCCACTACGCTGCCTGCTAGGGCCATGGAGAAACTTTCCCAAGTTGCCCAAAATTATTCAGGTTCAGGGACTGTACTTCACGGCCCCAGCTTTAAAATAAGAGTAACAGCACTGCCTTATATCACAAAAATATTCAGAAAATTAAAGACTTTGAAGCACTTTAAGATCTAATCAGAAGTGCTACAGAGTGCTGTTAATTATGGTTAATTTGTTCTTTGACTGGCTTTACGTCATTTTTAGCATGAGGTTCTCTGATACAATGATAATGAGGACTAAACAGGTATCTTCGTGTGATTTTCTGTGATTGTCAATATGAAATTTACTTGCCATGTATTTCCAGCAAAGTGTGCATAAAATTAACTGTCACAGCAAAGGATATTCAACTAGACATATTGGAACAAAAGCTTTAACTAATGCTTATAATCATGATATTTTCTTAATGAGTGACAGGTGCTCTTGCTTATCTGCCATTCTCACAAGCCCTCCCCTTTCATTCAAGGAGGTTGATTCACAAAAACGTGCACTGTTTGTGCAATCAAACAAGTGGTTTAAGGAAAAAGAACTTTCCAAATTCCTGTTGGGCTCTGCTTTTCTCTTCAAACTTTTTTTTGTCACTGAACAGCAGCAGCAAGACTGCTTAAACTATAACTCACTTAAATGGATGTGTTCCACCTACAGCTGAATGAATAATTCAGTTCCTAGTCACTGTCTGAATTTGATAGGAAGAAAAGGGGAGGGTCCCTAAGGGTCTGAATGTGTGAGCAGAGGGGGAAGGGGAAGGCTAATTAATTACACATTTACAGTGGGGAATACTTTAAAAAAATCCATGTAAGTACTGGGTTTTTGTTACATATTGCTGATCACAGCTGAGAGCATAATACCAAGGCAACCGTATTCTTGAAAACTTAACTCTTTGAGGGCTGTTAACAACAGATTGAAATGAAGGACAAAACCCCCGATCCCAAACACCAGGGTGATGTTTCATTAGATAAATGCTTCGACTAAAGAATGATTCATCACCTGCTGATGTCAGATTCATTCCTCATGCAATTGCAATGTGAATTTCTTTTCTTCTCCGTGCTATTTTCAGAGATTTTCTTTCTGAAAGCAGTGTTAAGCTGGCTGCATCTCCTGGAGCGTTAAGGCAACATGGTAGTATTACCATTGACACCAGGGATGCAAATTATTTTTCTCTTGGCACAAGAAAGATTTTTGCTGCCAAGAGAACTATCTCTAGATTAAGCTTTTTTTAAATACTGTAAACTATTTTGGTAGCAGCAAGTTACTGTTACTTGGTGGTACGTGATCTCTGGCTATTTTTAATGCCCCTGTGACAGAACTGCAACGTGCTTTCCAGTGTACACGTACGGTCATTTTCTGAAGGAATCGAGGCCCCTTTTATAGCTAGGCCATTTCCATTCTCTGCACAACAAGCAAGAACTGCAGTTGGAATTGATCTTTTCAAATAGCTCTGGAATTACCTCTCTCTAACAAAAAACTACCAATTCAGAAGCAATTTTTAATGACTGCTTTGTTTCATATTCCCATGTGGGTTTATTATTCTTTGTCATTTTCTTCTTGAACAGACTTTGATCCTCCGTTGCTCTGCATCTTTAGTAAAGCAACGTGCTTTCTAAAAACCCGCTTTATTTCATAAAGTTGGTCATGACACAGTATGTGGTTGGGAAGATGGTGATTACTGAATGTTTGTGCATTTTGAGGCATTCCTCATATTCACAGGCAAACCAGCTGGAAATTGCTACTGCCATAGATCTTCTTCCTTTACACCATCAGTTCCCATGGGTATCTCCACAAATAATTCAGCGCCGTGCAGCCACTGAGCAAGGGTGTGGGCTGCTATACTTGGTCCAGGTTAGTGCATTGTGGAATCCTTTCCTTTCATAGTGAATGACAGAACACTGAAATTTTGAAATACTAGCACTTATCACTACTGTCTGCTGTCTACAAATACAGAGATGTGATAGTTCTCGTATCATTGCCCGTTCTGTCTCCCAGGGTGGGCTCAGCGGTTTGTAAAATGTTTCAGGGTCCTTTGAGTGAAAAGTTCAAAAGTTTTGGTTTGGATCCTTCAGTTCACCTGCATGACATTTATCGTAGGCATCAGCGAGAAGGAAATATCTAGACCTTTAATCCTCGTAGGAAAAAAAACCACCTAAAGCACACGAGTTGCCAAACTCTTCTGTCCCCCTGAGACTTCCTTGTCATCTTTGTAGCATATCACATTCCTGTTGTACTCTTCTGTTAGAAAATCATTCCCATCCGTGCTTCTGCTTTACTCTCCCACCTTGTAAAAGGCAAAGCACGAGGAGTATGGAGCCTGGTGCAGCACCCTCCCACCCCACCACAGGCAGTAGGAATCCTACGTAACTAAGTTACACTGGAAGGAAGACCCGCCTATTAAATACAACAAAGTTTAATAAACAATATTTGAAAAGGAAAAACACTTTTTCCAGCAAAAGACTCCTTGGAAATTAGAACTCTTCTGGAAGGAGTAGTGCTGTGAGACCTTTTCAGTTTAGCGTGAGTTCTAGCATCAGGAAAAACAAAAGCAGCATCAGCACATCCCCTAAACTTGCCTACCGATTCCAGCAACAGGCGGGGTAGAACAGAACATTATGCTCTAGCATTAGTTGCTTCTGGAAAGAAACGGCATCTTACTTGCAGACAGGTGTTTCGTAAAAGGGTCAGCTCTGTTTCCCCTTTTCCCCAGTATCTTCCAGATTTGCCGCTCTGAATGACAACCTTCTAGGTCCAGTGACTCAGGAAAATTGTTGTTTAAAACCGAGAAAATTATTTCCACAGTTTTAGCAATCCCTCTTTTTGAAACATTTCAGGACTTTTCTACCTGTTAGTCTTTATATCACACCTGAATACTGGAGTGGATACTCACCTTTCTGGCTTTTTTAACTTAGGTGAGAACAGTATTTTTTTAGTAGTGTCAACTGAGGTTTTAGGAGATGCTGTAACATAAAAGTTTTTAAGAATGTTCAGAGTAATTTAGTTCTGGATTAAAATGCAGCTGGCAGGAGAGCTAGGCAATTACCTACTCTTTAACAGAGATAGGGAACGTATTCTGCCTCAGCTATTATTGTCCATACCTATTATTTCAGAACCACTGGACATGATCATGCCTTGCTGTGGCACAGCTTCCACAATGAGGTCACCTGCAGCTTGGAAGTACAGCTGTTTCCCTTGCCTTCATTTTTAATTCATAGGCTTGTTGTGGGTGTTGGTTTTTTTTATCTGCTGTTTATTCTGCGAGCCCCTTTTGGGCACACTGATGCCTCCAGCAAGCTTTGTGTGCCAGGGAATTATGGGTCCAGAGATTCCGCAAATCTGCATCCCAGCCAAAGCTTTTGAAAGCTGCTTCTTTTGAATGCCATGCGTTTGGCTCACACCCCTCCTTTCCTCTCTGTCTGCCTCTCACGCGCTCTTCCTCCCTTTCCCCTCTCTTCCATCCCTTCCCTCCTCTTTCTCTCCCTCTCTCCCCCTCTTACTTCTCTTTTTCCCCCTTCTCCCTCCCCCCTCTCTGTCCTTCCCTCTTCCCCCTTTCTCTTCCTGCCTCCTCTTTTCTCTTCCTCCCCTTTCCCCTCTCCCTTTCCCTTTCTTTTTCCCTCTTCCTCGCCTAGTGAGCCCCTCAGTAATGACGGGAAACTGCACTGCACGGTGAACAACTCGGCCGGGGGGGGGGGCTTTTCGCTTCGTATTTTCGCTTCGTAAAGTATGAGCTAGAAGCCTTTCTACGTAACGACTGAGACTGTTCGTTGCAGTCTGTATGTGGCCTAACGTCTGTAAGATTGCCTGTGCTCTATAAATTCCCACTCGAGCACCCCCAATATGTCAGACAGCTTGAGAAGGTGTTCTGACGTTCAGCTCCTCCGTCACAACCCTGTGATGTCTATCTCGTTGCTCCATCGATAGGGATAACATCCTTTCCCTTTCTAGTTCTTTTTTTCCTGACTCTCTATTTTATTTTTAAATATTAAAGCGCTCTGGGTTTCCCCGGTAAATCAGTGTGTGTGCGAAGGGCTGGTTACTTGTAGCTGGAGGCTGTTTTCCCCCTCTGATGGACTGCAAGCATTTTTTCTAAAACTGTCTCTTCTTTCCATCACTCCTCCTGTCCCCTCCTCCCCCGCCCAAGCCTCAGCAAGCTCAGCTGCACATAATGACATCCAATCTGTTCAGGAAAAGAAAAAAACAGGAGGGGGAGAATATTTCCCTTTGATTTATACAGAAGCTGAGTTGGCAGAGAACTCAGCTCAGGGGTGGGTGGAAGGGGAACCAAAAAGCAGATTTGTGATGCATGGGCATACTCTCCCCTGGGGTGGTGCCAGTCAGCACAGCAGCCAAAGCCGACAGAGAAGCTTTGCAGGTTTCATGTGTGCGCCCAAGGCATCCTCCTTCCCAACGTATTACTATCGCCATGCAAACACACACCCACAGTCTGGGGTTAATTTAATTTTAAAATGACATTAGAGATAACACAGGCCGGCTCATTAGCACTAGACAAAACACATAGATCCCTGTGTAAAGCCAGACTCAGGAAGAGGGAGGGGTCAGCAACCAAGTGCTTTTCTCATTCCAGCAGTCAGTCTTTGAGCCAGGGTCAATTCTTAAACGAGAAGTACATGGCTGGGTTCAGAGTGAAAAGATAATGACAAAAAGGACGGGGAATCTTGTGCTGAGGTTCAGGCACTGGAGTGGGATCTTATGGCAAAAATCACGTCAGGTCAATGAAATCATAGTGATGTGTATTGTATCATAGAGGATGTTCCCTAGCGTTTTATACCCACATTTTTCATTCATATAAGGCAACATACAAAAACAAATCAAAAGAGGCCCTAGGTTTACATTTGATTGCTTTGGGAGTGATTATGAGCAGAAAGGACAGCAAGAGGTAGAGGTGCAGGACACGTGGGCTGGTTCCATCAAGTCTAACCAAGTATGCAAAATCTCCTATCTCCGTTTTGAGCTACCACACAATTCTTCTGCAACACTTCAGTTCTGGTCTGTTACATCCTTATTACTCCATTTAAAATCTGCCTTACGCTCATGCATATGGAACTTCATTAATGCACACAGATTTTGACCTGCAACAGTCCTGCACTCCCACACTTGTACACAGGTGCTGCTGTGTTTGCATCACAGATCTAACCGTCTCCTATTCCAGTACTTGTGCCCCTTCGTGGCCTGCACATTGACCTAAGTCGTCTTGTCCAGCTGTTTTCAGCCTTGAAGTATTTCCTGCTGTTCTAAACCTCAGACCTGTTTTGATTGAAACCTGTTAGTTACATTGAGGTGTGGTGATTTCTGTTCTAGACAGACTTATTATATGACAGTTAACTACCAGGACCAAACCACAGAATTCATGGGTGCCTCCAAAACAAAATGACTTTAGTCCACTGGATAAACTGATATCTGTACACCGTTTCATTACAATACTGCATGTATCTCATGGGCAGAACAGAAAAAACTTTACAAATGCAGCAATAGCTTGCCATGCATAACTCTCTAGTGAAACTGATACTGGCTTGTCGTTAAGTTTTGCAACAAGGCAGGATGTGTGGTAGAGCGAATAGAAAGCACTGAGGACCCCAACAGTGAATGAGAATGGGTGTCTGTTTTATGGGGCAGTCTCCATCGATTCTGATTGATTGAATACGTTCCCGCTCACACGGTAATTCAGCCTAGTCTGAGGGCCACAGGGAGTGATAAACACTGGTAAGTGAACTTGATGTCACCAGCAGAATCCAGATTGCCATAGAAATTAACAGTGAGTCTGTTGTTATTAGAGATTTAACCAGATGACCTGACAATAATTAATGGAGAGCTAAATTGAGAAGATCTGTCTCCCTTTGGAGTACCATCCCTGCAACCTAGCTGTTCTCACTGAGTACACATATCCTGCATACTCTACACAGGAGAGAGAGCATTTGCCCTCCTTGCCATTAATACTGAAACTGATGTGAGAACTTGGGGGGACGTGACTTCGTGTCTGCCCAGAGATGATCTCCAGGGAAAGAGTGGGAATGCGTATTTTCAGGAAACGATACACGTTGCAAGGTCGTTTGTGACCAACTGTAAAGAGGTAATGCCAGAACAGTCTCAGTGGCTGGGCTTTCCCTTGGCTCAGACGCACCTGCAGACACAAAGCCAACGAAAAGCCAGGGCTGTCAGCTTGCAACAGGCTCATCTGTCCATAGTCACTGTTGAGTTTCCAGGTTAAAAGACTTTGTGCTGAACCGATCAGCAGTGGCTGCTCTGGCACAGGAACACAGTTCCTCTTGCATGCATAATCCTGATGTTTGTGTTCTCGGTGCCTCTGCTCCAAAGGACTCAGAAGATTCCACTGCATTTCAGTAACTTAATTCATAACCTCTAGAAAGATAAGTGAGCATTCTTATTGTCTAGATGAATCACCAAGGCATCCAAAGGTGACACGGTTTACCTAGGACATGAAAGACACACAGTATGGAATAGAAGCCTGGCTTCGTGTCTTCTGGTGATGTTCAGAAATACCTATTCAGTTCGTTGTGATTTTAATGGCATTTGTAGAGCTCTGGGTCAGGCCCCAAGAACTCGGTGACTCTGCAGGTAAACACAGCCAAGCAGACGTTGTATATTTAGTTCTGGACAGCTCTGAGCATTAAATTCCGTTTTACTGCAAGGTGGGCAGAGGATCTCACATGACAGACCTGAATCCATAGACTGACACAGAATAATTGAGTCAATCCCATTTTATAGGTGTCATTTAATTGGTAACAATATTAGAATATAAACTAGGATCCAAAGATGTCAAAACTGTTGTGCTGCTAGGTGTGCTGTGAAAGGCAGTCCCAGCCTCGACAAATTTGCAGTCTAACTAAATGTACAGTATAAAATAGAGGGTAGGAAAAGACACAGATGTTCAGAGCTCTGCCCCCAAGGAAATGGAACCAGGCTTCCCTGGGTCTCTCGCCAGCACCACATGGCTTCTCAGCTTGCCTTTAAAATTCTCCTTTTCGTTTGTCTCTTTTCTCTAGCACAGTTTTGTTGGATCAGAGCGGATGGGGAATGGACAGGGCTATGAGCCTGGCTTGCTCTTGAGAGAAGAGTAGCCTGCAAGCTTAGTACTTAGTCACAGTTGTTCAATTTCTGAATACCTCGGCTCCCATTTGTGCCACGGTGGGCTGACACCTGTCCTGGGGACATTTTATTTGTCATCTGCAATGTCCTGTGGGGATCAGGCCAATCATAGCCAGATGGCCTGTGGCTAGAGCTGCTGGAAAACTGAATCGCTAAGACAATCCCTTTCTATTTTACTCCTCACAACAGGTATCTAGTCTCAGCACCCATCTAGATGATAATTAAAACCCTAGTCCCAAGCCCTCTCCTCTACTCTCTCACAGCTCTTCCCCTGAATAACATTTCAGTCCTCAGCTATCCCCTTCAGTTGCAGGGTAAGAACAAATCAGTTCCCGGTTTTCTACAGAGGTTTGTGTATGTGTGTGCGCATCTATAAATAAACAGACCGCTATTCTGGTAACTGAATTGCTACCCTTCCCTGCCTCAGGAGCATCTTGTTCCCATCTCCCTTCAGCAGAATAGTGAGCCAGAATGAAATGCCTGATTCCTAGTAAGTACTGTCAGCACAGCAGCTGGGGAGAAGAATATCTGAGGGAAATGCACAAGTGCACTGGCATTTATTTATTTCCCGGGGATATTTATATAGGACAGACCTCAGAGCACAAGTGCACTTGATGCTTCTGTCAACTAAGGAGGGGAAATGAGACTGTAACACAGGCTGTACTGTGGGGGTTTTTTGCTCACAGAGCCCCCATGAACTGCCATGGGTGGACCCCAAGGCTCTGAAGGCTACTATGATTGAATCGTCATGTCTGACTGCTGCTTGTGGGAGGCAAACAACCATGCAAGGCTGACACTGCAGAACAAGACTAACTGCGATCACTGATTTTACTATTGTGCTAGTTCTCGGGTCTGTAACTCTTGAGGACCACTTACCTCATTGAACCCTAATTCTGTAACTCGGAAAAGATTAATAAGCAGTTTACCACAAACTGCTACTTTTCCTCCTCTCTCCCGGCAGTGTGGACAACCCTTTGAAGACAACAAGCGTGGGGGAAACAGTGTGGTGATCTGCTAAGACAAGGCAACTAGCCGTCTTGGGTCTGCTCAAAACTGCCACTGGTTCTTTTCACAGCCTTTAGTAAGTCACTTAGGGGTTCAGCCTACCCCAATGTGCTTCATGTGAGGTAATTAGCACTGGAAAACCTCTAAGGTTTAGAGAAGTCCGCCAAGAAGTCCTTGTTTCCTTGTGCTTTATCAACACAAAGTCCACTTCTGATAGATGCGCAGAATCTCATGATCACTCGCTGAATGCCTCTTTGTAATTGGTTTCATTGCGAAGAGCTTCTTGCACTTTCTAGGACCTCACATTTTTTGGCCCACTTGTTTATCTGGACTTAATCTTCTTATGCTTGTGCAGTGTTTCATATGTTGTTTCTAAACCAGAACCACACAGTTAATGTCACTTAATATTCCTGTGATCTAGTAAATAGGATCTTTATCTGAACTGGCTTTTCTTTTATTCTGCAAAGTAAGATCACAGCTAATGAAGTTTTGCTTTAAATCAGCAGCCCAGTTTTACTTCGTGTGCTGCCATGCTGCAGTTCCTCTACGGATAGCTAGCTCGGCTGATGAAGATTTGGCATGGTGGGATCACTCAGGTATCTGCACCGTCCTCCTGCTGCCCTGCTAGGCTTATCAAAACCTGCCAGTGGTAACCCAGAATTAGATATTAAAGGTCGAATATTTTTAGCTGGTTATATAGAAATGGCAGGGACCCTGCTTAGTTGTTCTAACTGTGTGGTTTCTATAATGTTTCCTCCTTAAGGAATTAACACACAGTTACTGGAAAATGAGATTCGTGTTTCAACCGTCAGATGCAAACACCAAAGCAGTGAAGCTCCTTTTGTTTACAGTGATGAAGAAAAGATTTCACTACTAGCTGGGAAGCAGAGGTGCACATTAGGACAGTCAGCTTTTGTGGGGCTTTGGAGAAGTCATAGCAATGTGGTGCCTCAGTTTCCCGCTCTGCAGAATGCACAATAACCTCTCAGAAAATATTATTGTTATTTACAGTGTGCTTTTCTCCTCTAGGAAAATTCCCTGCAAAAAAGGTAGTGTCAGCATTTGTCAAAGGTATAGTTCTTTCTTCTTTACTAAGGCAGGTTTGCCTTGACTTCTCTGGGAAGTTTGCCTGAGCAAACAGTGAGAAAAGCCTAAATCAGGTTTTAATTGTCCATAACTTGCAGTTTCCGGATTTTCCCAGTTCACTCCTGCCTAAACACTAAGCATCGCGATGCTCCCATTTCCTGTAAACTTTTCAGAGTTTCTCTTTCCACTTAAACTTTCCATGTTCTAAAGAGTAAAGGTCCAACGTCCAGAACTGGGTACATGACAGCAGCATGGATCCCACTATTTAATTGCAACTCCTTTTCCTGGGCAGACGTCTGGCCCTGGGCTCATGGGGCTAAGGACAACTGCTACCGCACAGCATTTCTACAGGAAATGAGCACCTGTGTCTGTCATCTCGTCTCATTCTTGTTTCACACAGAAACCAAGCCTAATCCTGCAGAGACCTCCGGATGGCTGCTGTCTGAGACACTGGCTGCAGTTATTTCCTGTGTGTGTGCACCTGGGCCCGTGAACCCAGCATCTGTCTGCTGTGGGGGAAGAGGAAGAGGGAGGAAGAGGAAGGGCTGGGTTAGTGGTCATTAAGAGGCTGGTTTGCTTCCCAGCTTGCTGCCTTCATCAAAGTGACATGCTGAGTAATTAACAGCCCCTTTCCACAGCTAGCAACACCAGACAGGGGAGATCTTTGTTCCTCTTCGGAGGGTGAGGGCTACAGGAAAAATTAGGAAACACAGAGATGAGAGCAATTTGGCATTGTGCCACCAGTACACACTGTTTTATTAATAGGAGTTGCACACGTTTCTGAGCCGTGGAGCCAGCCAGACACTGCAGCAGCAGCAGCAAGCCAGGACTGTCTGCTTACTGCTGTCGTGCAGTGACTTACCACCAGTGCACAAGGCAAGTTGCTGCCCTTCTATGAGGATGTAATGGAAGTGAAAACGGAACAACACTCATGAAGTTGTTCCAAGCAGAAATTTATTTACTAAGAACTGGTCTTTTAGGGTAGCTGTCTCCTAAAGCTGTAGTGGCTTCCGTGGAGTTCTGGGCAGATGATTTGTCCCCAGGTTCATTTGCACAGTTGTAGTTGAATCAGCTATTATTTTTACAGTGAAATACATATGATCTCTGTTGACTTTAAAGCTCCAGAACCAAAAATATGAACCAATTGTGAAAAACTTCTGTGAAATTGGCCTTCTCGGACATTTTACAGCAAGGACATTCTCTTCGGTGACGTTAGAGAACAGAATACTGGACTCCGGTAGCCTTGTTCTACCATTTCTTCAGTCCATGCTCTCAAGTAAGTAACATTCCCAGCCCAAGTCAGGGGCTGTCATGATCCTCACCACTATAGGGCTGACTGTCTCACGATCTATAATGTATTTACCTACTCCTTATCCTTGTTAAATTGAAGAGGATAGTTCTTTCAGCATTTTAGATAGGAATCTGACACTCTGGAAAGCTAAATCAGTTGGCAGAGCTCATATGGAAGATCTGTGTTGACAAAGGAGAGTGAATACAGCTCTCCCAGCTGCTGCATTAGTGTTGTAATCATTGCACCGGCCTTCCCTGTGCTTTGCTAAGCAGCTCTCACACTTCAGCAGCAGAGATTCAAATTTTTAAAATCTGTTGTGCTTTTTGGATGCTTCAGTTTCTCCATACCGCATTCTCCATAGGTGATAATTTACAGCAACTATGGCATTCATTCATGTTGTTTATTATTTGTGTGTCAGTTATGTCAGATTCTTTTTCACAAATAAGTTTCACTTGCACCAGCATTTTTTTCCCAATAGGCTTTATTCTTCTATCTCTAGGTAGGTATTCAGATATCAGTCAATTGTTAAAATGAAGCAAGCTCATCTTCCTTCGCTTTTCTTTTTTCCTATTGTTTTTTTTTAGAAAAAGTTGTGATAGGTAGATAGACTGCTAGGTAGATAGGTGTGATAGACTGCTACCAGTATCCCTATCTAATTTGGGTTAATTCTGTGCAATTTATGCATGCAGACAAGTTCAAAGGAGAAAAAGCTGTCAGTAGTACCCTTTAGTTGGTAACGTTTTTATCTTATTGATTAGTAGAAAAAGCAGGGCATCCCAAAGTTATTAAATTGCTCAGTATTCCTTCTTCTGTTTAGGAGCTGCTATTGTAGAAGCAGCACTCCATAGCCTACTTGTTTTTTCTTCACAGCTGATGTGCACCAAATTGTTTCTGTAACTGACATAATCTGTATTCTATTCTCATTAGATTATTCCCACCTACAAATATTCTTCATAGGTCTTCATCCATGAAATGACCTGCTATAATACAAGCTGTCCCAGTGAGCCCACTGGAACTGGTACTTACATGAGCAAGGCTTATAGCACTTGATCCCAAGCTATTTAGACTTCAGTCACTCAGTTACTGTCTAGTCCTACAGGGAGGCAGGATGACTGCACACAACGGAGCAAGCTAGGAACATTTGATTCACCATCACAGATTCTTTTGCCCATGTCTGCCTATCTGATTTAAACATATATACATGCCAAGGGGCTTCCTATGTCTCTTGTGCCCCATTTAGCATCTGCTGAGCATCCCAGAGCAGCCTGCAGTGTAACACAAGTCACTGGAGGATGGATTTGATAGAGGGAAAAAACAAAGCAATTGATACCCTCAGGCTCCAGAAGTCTTCAAACTGATTCTTGCTGACTACAGGCAACAAAGCAATTTATGGCAACATGGTTGAAAGTTCCTTTTATATTTCAAAGCTGCTAAACCCTCCCTGGCACTTAAAGTCACTTTTCATAAGGCAAACCCAGTGAGCTTGCTGGGTTCCCAAGATCTCAGCCCCAGGAAGCTTTTAACAGGAGTCAAAAGAGACGTTAAGCACTGGGGAGGAATCGGAGAGACATAAAACAGACATTAGGGTTTAACACAGGCCATGAGGAGCTCCATAAAGAAGAGGCAATTTTTTCATGTGCTATTTCCTTCCGACGGCATTTCCCCATCGGTCAGACCTTCAGTATAGCTTTTTCTGTGGAAGCGGCCCACTTTGTCCAATGAATGAAGTGCACTCTGCAGATGGAAGCTGGGGTGTTTGGAAGCGGGTGTTTGGAAAGTGGTAGCCAGATTATTTTATTTTAAGGCTCTATTGCAGCAAAAGGCAGGAAAACAGACAGGGGGAGAGTAGTGAGTGGTTCACTGGCACCGATTGTCTACCACAGCAGGTTCAGCACTTAAATTTGAGTGACTTCTCTCTCCAGATGGTTGGTGGGAGCTGACTACCCAGATCTTTGCATAGCGTGCTCCATAATGAAAACGTATGGCATCACTTGCTGTCTTTTAAAAGCTTTTTTTCTTCAACCCAAGTATAGCTCACTGTATTATGGATCCCTTCTTTGCCTGATGTAGAAAAAATGTGTATCTGTCATATGCCTAACCAGGGACTCTGAGCTAGGGGTTCCTTTATTTCAAGACAGACTAGCTCATGCTTTTACAACTGCATAATCCTACAATAATGTAAGTGTAGTCTTCCTGTCCTTTTGATGCTGCCACTGCTGCTCTCTTCACTTCCACTTTAACTGAAGCTTGTTTCTCTCCTAAGTCACGTCATAAAATTATTCTGAAAAATGTAGAGGATTTACATTGATTAAAAAACCTGTTTCCTTAACATCCAACTGTACTGATTCTTGAAAAGCAATAAACAGTGTAGGAAGATTCACTAATTAGAAGTACCCCAAGAAAAAAATGTCACAGAGAAATTGATAGAATGCCCTTAATTTTGCACACTATGTTGTCGGTTTGCATGCTTTTCTCTGACCTAAATATTCAATATAACGGGTGATTCATATACAGTCACCGATTCTATGAGAACTGAGAAGTTCAAGTAATCTGAAGAACTTATCTTTGTATCCTCTCACAAAGCAACAGTTATTTTATGGATGGTAAACAGACTTACAGAGGTGTCATCTTCAGAAATGCTGGACAGAAAACATTCCCAGTTATTTACAGGGTGCACACCAGGGTCTGGCTTTTCTAGAAGAGCAGTATAATGTTACTTGTGCAATAGTATCTAGTGATTTTGCTTGAATGAGGGACAGAATTATATTCTTCTGAGTTCTGGTGCCNTGCACACTATGTTGTCGGTTTGCATGCTTTTCTCTGACCTAAATATTCAATATAACGGGTGATTCATATACAGTCACCGATTCTATGAGAACTGAGAAGTTCAAGTAATCTGAAGAACTTATCTTTGTATCCTCTCACAAAGCAACAGTTATTTTATGGATGGTAAACAGACTTACAGAGGTGTCATCTTCAGAAATGCTGGACAGAAAACATTCCCAGTTATTTACAGGGTGCACACCAGGGTCTGGCTTTTCTAGAAGAGCAGTATAATGTTACTTGTGCAATAGTACCTAGTGATTTTGCTTGAATGAGGGACAGAATTATAATTCTTCTGAGTTCTGGTGCCCAAACCAGACTACTTCCCTCAATATTGTAAAACAGGAAAAAAAAGTCAAATAGGTTTTTCTCCAGTGTAAACTACAAGCTGTAATTCATTGGAACTCGAGTTCAGATAAACTTATCATGTACAAATCTTTACACATATCAGTTCTCGGTGACAGCTTGACTGGTATCTTGTCTTGAAGCACCCAGATCACTAAGTCCTATTAATGTTCAATACAAAACTATTTCCATGTTCTAGAACTTCATTTTCTGGATACGAAAAACCACAAATCTGCCCTCTTTAATTTGTGCCCAGACTCTGGAGTAGTGCAGTGACCTTGTTTGTTTGGGGTTTTTTTGCTCAGTGGTATCAGGATTTTGCATCTAAATCATTAGATGAACCAGGGTTAGACTGGATTCTACTGACTCCTTTCCAGGCAAAAGTCAGTCTAAGTTCCTAGACAGCTGTACTCGTGCTCTGGTCAACCTCGGCTTATGCGTTACACCTGATAAGTGTGATGCACTGGATTGCCTTTGTTTCCCCCACTTTTTATTCTCCATCCGAGATGTGGCGTGAACTGGGAAATGCAATCAATGAGAAGAATATACAGGAAATGGAAGCCATAAACAAAACTGACTGGTTGAGTCTCACTGAGGTCTGGAGTACAGTTGTTGAAACAAACCACTGGTGACCCAGAAAGATCTGAAGCTAAACAGAATGCTTTCAAGATGGAAATGTGGGACAAAGATGGCATAGATGAGTTGGTAACGGTCTCATCTCTTCTTTCGTAGGCTCTATTCCAGATGTAGCTTTAAAATAATAGCAGCATGTTGGCCCCACAAAAGGGCAAGCCTGACAGTCAGGAAACCTTCATCTATTGTGAGACTCACATTGTGACTTTGCCATTCTAAACCTGAAGAACTGTCTTGTAAGGGATGCCAATAGTCAGAGCTGGAGGCACGTTTTCAGAATAATTCCGCTTCCATTTCAGGACTTGGAATTACATACCTTTGCAACCTATAAAAAGAAGAAAATACCTGATGCTAATATCTGCGATGTGCTACGCAGGAGAGACTGTTCTTCCCAGCCTTAAACATCTATAATTCTGTCTAAGTGTACAGATACTCAGCTTCAGGTTTTATCCATTAGCACAAGGTAAACGGGGAAATTGTATTATTCTCAAGAAACAGAGTATAATGAGGGGATATTATGTGCTGTTCTCAACGGGAGATACTTGGGTTTGAACTTCGGAAAATCTGGATGCTTGTCACAGATGTTAAAAAGAAAACCTAGGGGTTTGGATTCTGACATTTGGTGTAGATGCTAAGCCAGTTTGAAAATGTTGGCATCAGTTATCTCAGGTTTTAAACAACAGCTAATGAGGTTTTCCCTCTTTTTCTGAGGCTAAATGCCACTAAATGCCAAAGTTCACTACACCTAGTTAAATTTGTTATTTAAGTTTGTTATTTAAACAATAAAGGCATCAACTAGAACACCCTTCATTGTCTTGTGCTGGCCTAACTGCACAGAAGACGCTATCAAGCAGGTATTTGTAGTTTGAGGGCAGTCTGAAGCAGCCAGACACCGCAGCGACGCTGTGTTTTCGACAGTTTGGATCACAGGGCTCCCAGGATCTGCTCACAGTTCTGCCTTTCGATTTTGCTGTTTGGACTTTGGCAAGTTCCATCACTTTTCTGCCTCCGCCTTCACAGCAGTGAAATGCAAAGTGTACATTTGTATCTGTGAGGCTATCTGGGATCTGAGAGGCCTAAAATTAAATCAGCAAAGGGCTCCGATGATCATGATAGTATTCCAGAGTAGGATACTGCATATAGGCACGGTGCCAAGTTTCAGATATTTTCTTTAAGTACTAAAGAGCATAATGGTAAAAATAATCTAGTTGTGATAAATCGAGATGGATTGAAAACCGGCCGAACAGCTGGGCCCAGAGGATTCTGGTCAGTGGCTGAAAGTCCAGTTGGAGCCAAATCAGTAGTGGTGTACCCCAGGGGTTGATACTGGGACCATCAGCATTTAGCATCTTCATTAATAACCTGGATGATGGGGCAGAGTGCACCCTCAGTAACTTTGCAGATGATAACTAGGAGTGACTGGCACAACAGATGGTTGTGCTGCCATCCAGAGGGACCTTGACAGGCTGGAGAATTGGGCAAAGAAGAACCTCATGAAGCTTAACATGCAAAAAGACATGCAAAGTCTTGCACCCAGGGAGGAGTAACCTCAGGCATCTGTACGTGCTGTGGGCCGACTGGCTGGAAAGAAGCTTTGCAGAGAAGAATCTTGGGGTCCCAGTGGACAACAAGGTGACCATGAGCCAGCAATGCATCCTCATGGGAAGGCAGGCCAACATTGTCCTGGGCTACACGAGGAGGAGTGTTGCCAGCACTTCGGGGAAGGTGATCCTTGTCCCCTACCAGCACTGGTGCGGCCACAGTCGGAGTCCAGTGTCCAGGTCTGGGCTCCCCAGTACAAGGAAGAAACGGATTTCTCATGTTCAGTCTAGACACAAGAAAAAGCGTTTTACTGTGAGGTGGTCGAACAATGGAACAGGTTGCTCAGGCAGGTCATGGAGTCTCCATCCTTGCGTATATTCAAAATCTGACTTGACAGGGTGCTGAGCAAACTACTCCAGCTGACCCTGCTTGAGCAGGGTGGTTGGACTAGATCATCTCATCCCCAATGATTCTGTGATAAACTACATCCTTGTTTGTGTCATTATGCGGACTCATATGCGACTCAAAAATCTTTTGATTCTAGGAATTTGAGAGTCTTAACATTAATTTAAACGGGAGTGAGATCGGGTTCCAAGATGTCAGAATGGCAGAAGGTTCTTTATCTCACAAGACTCCTGGGCACCTTTTACTGGAATAAACTCTGGGCTTTTTTCCCTTCAGATACTCTCCAGCCTTTGCAAAGGAAACTGCAGTAACAAATCAGATTCTGCAGTAACACATTTTAAGTCCTGAAGCAAAATTCAGCAGTTTTAGAGGGACAGCATAAAAGCGAATGGGGTGGGGGAGGTGGGGTGGGAAGTATTTATAATCCCTTTAATATTTTAAAATTTAATTATTTCCAAATTGGGTTAGTGAGACTGACAAGAACACTGCATCTAAAGCATGGAGCCCAGAGGCAGCATTGGAAAATGAGAGGCGAAATTAATAATAAAAAAACCCCTATTGCTTCAAGGCAGCAGACTGGAACACTGACATTCCATTACTCCGTCTGTCTGCTGAATTCATTTAGCATCTGTGGCCTAAATAGGCTAGTTTTAAAGAGGCATGCTCCAGTTTTTATGTTGGAGAGAGGCGGGGGTTGTCAGAGGATTTTTCTTCATCGAGAGCTGTCTCAAGAAGGCACATCAGATTGTAGTTAATAGGGTAGAGTAAAGCTAACCTCTCAGTGGTTGTAGTTAAAATGATATCTTGAGGTGTTTTGTAATGCCTTACAGATTGGGGTCTGCATCTAGCATTTGGGCCACTGCAGTCAGATTTCTGAGGGCAAAGCTGGAGCAATAACGTCGAGGCTACTGCTGTGTATGTAATTGAAGGTCTAAATCTGTAATGGCATGACATCAGCCAGCACTAAAGTACAGCCATTTCCAACATCTCTGTACTCAAGGTATTAAAAGTGCAGATTGTCAAAATGCTCTCCTTACCTCTTCCTTGAAAAACAGTTCTGCCCAGCAGCACAGCATTCCTTGACACAAACCATTCTCTTTCAGGAGTGCCACCCCAGACATCATCGCAGCAATTGCTGCAACACAGTGTCTTCCTCGGGATGCTCCTTTTCAACTGCCAACCCCATCCTCCTTTGCATGGCTTTTATAAGATGTAAGATCAAAAGCCTGACGCAGGCTGTCTGCAGTACTACAGAGAACTTACATGCATGTACCGGAGGCTAGAGAGATGGCTTGAGAGCAGGCTGGAAGGGAAAGAAGAGAATGATTCTCCACTTTATTTCCTAGAAACCTATGAGTATTTAACGTCTGGGTATTTTCTGAAACATCTGGATACCAGGAGGATAAAAGGTACCAGTGTAACCTCCCAGTAAGATCAATTGTTTCAAGCTTTTTGTGTATTTCCAGTCTTCTTTGGCTTCCTTCCCAAGATTATAGAAACTGGTCTGTGAATTTCCTTGGAGTAGAATATAATGTATTCTGCATAGTTCTATTTTTTTCTGTTCCCATTTTATGCAAATAGTCTTCGATTCCCTTCATCCTAATTTATCATCTTCAAGGTCTGTGTGTAAATTATGCAGAAAGGAAAACCATGGATTTTATGGAAAGTCATATATAAGCTGTTAAAATCGGTCTTTTCTCCTCCTCCTCATTGTTCTTTGCTCTCAGTGTGGATTTTATTAAAAGTTTTTGTCAGGTTTAATGGAGATTATCCAACAGACAGAAGCTGTGATAAAAAATTTTACTGATGCAGTCTACCATGAAACACAGCCGTGCTTTTTGATTTCAAGCATATAGGGTCTCATCCAGCAAGATTCTCAGAGCTCCCTACAAAGCCCAAGTCTTCAACTCCCATTAGCTAAGTGAATCCCCATGGGCTCGTGGACGTTATTAACTGTCAAGTGGTAAGAGAACGATTTCGGCCAGTCTTGAATGAAAGGGGAAAGCTAGACCCTCTGATTTCTTTAGGTAGTGTGCTGGAAGTAAGACCTCATGAGCTGCCCATCGTTGTGATCTAGTTTGCTGTCAAGGAGATACTGCTGATTTCTGAGAAAATTTCATCGGGCTAGTATTCTGGATCTGAAGAGAATCTTGCCTGTTGTCATCCAGCCATGATCAACACTGACACGGGCATCCTCCAGCAAGATAACTCCTGCCCTAAAAATATATTCGCAGTTCTATTCCTTTCACTGGCATTTTTTTCCATCACCGAATACCATCACTGTCTCCTCTTTTGGTTGTCTTCTGCTTGATTCTGCAGACACTGAGGTCAGAGCTAAATTGGTTTAAGAATGTAGTTGCTAAGTGTAAAGATTGCATTAATGCTTCTTGATATCATCCACTTACAGCCTCTAGCTTGGCTGCTACTAAAACCGTGCATTCCGTAAACTTTTTTGCTTTGTCCTGAATTAGTTATTTATGCTTTCAGGAGAGCTAACTTCTTTTTTTTTTTTTTTTTTTTTTTTTTGCATTTCAACAGAATTGGAAATAAATACCTGGCTTGCATCTTCCCGAGCATGTGTGCTGCAGGGAAGTCTAAGGGGAGTCAGCCTCTGGAGAGTTGCTTTTAAAAAAATGTATTATTCCTTCTTTCTCCCAATAGGCAGCAGTCCAGCCAAATTTACCTACTTTTACTTAAACATATTTCTTTTCTATTCTTTCTGTACAGCAACAATCTGGCTTTAGGTAAATCTCCTGGGAGACTGGGTTAAAATGCACCTGTGCTACACAGGCAAACATGTTTTACAAAGTTGATGTTGCTCTCTCTTGGCTAAAACAGTAATATTTCACTGTGGTTATGCTCCTCCTCGCAGTTCTTAAGGGATTCATCTCCATCGCGAAGGAAATGTCCTGTTGTGTTGAAAGAGGACTTAATTTCAGTTATCATTATTTCATAGAATGAGAACTGTACAGTTATAAATCACCAGAGAATTTTCTGCAGTTTTCATTGAATTCTTTCTGCTTTGGGCTCGCAACTATTTCTTCCGATTCACAGCCTTTTCTACTAAGCTTCCGTCTTTAACCTCTCACCTCTTCCTTTTTTCTCCATGTAGAGAAATAACTCCCAGTTAGACCCATGCCCAAAATTATCCAAGGTTGCTTGCTCTCTTCTTACTCACTTTGCTTACGTAACTTAATGGCAGTGTCTAACTTGCCTATGTTGATAACAAGCAATTCTGTAATCATATCCAAACTAGCACAAGAAGATCTGTTTTGGTGCGCATATCCATATTATTGTTAGAGGTGTGATTATTAATGGTAATAATAAATCATTGGTTGCAGTGATTTCACTTACTTGTGTTTAACTTGTATTTGAGAGGTTCCGTCTCTTTTTTTAAACTTTCCTTTAGGGATTAGCTTAGTTCATTTTTCTGAAAAGAAGCAATGCCCTCCCCCAGGTTTTTTCTTGACTGAAGTAATTGCTGTGACTCCTCAGGTCCCAGACAACCAACAGCTAATGAGTTCCAATTAAATTCTCTCACAGGTGCTTATGAAATTGCCATTTGGAAGCAGCAGTTTCTGCTGAAAGGTGAGCTGAAGAGTGGGGAAGGGAACATCAGAGTGAGAGGAGAAAGAGCAAAAGATCAATGCTGGTACGGTGTTGCTTTTTGTTTAAGCAGGGGTATGTATGATGTATCTTTTTTACTTTCAGAGATGTGATTGCTCAGTGTGGGTCCTTGTTGGGCTTCTCTTTCTGTTTGAAAAAAATAAACAGAAAGGGCAAGCAAGACGTAGCCTTAGGGTAACCGATGTGCGTGAGCTGTGCTGAAGAAAAGCCCAGTGAATTCGCAGCACTTCAGTTTTACCATGAAGTAAACCAGGCAGGATCAGTCCTAGTAGGTTACTGACCTCACCTGATTCACCTCATAGTAAGTCTGAAGTGATGTGTCTTCCTCGCACAGAGTTTGTGTGCGCTGGGTAAGTTGAGCTTGAGTTGCCCAAGAACTCTGAAGTAAAGTGTAGGGCCTGACTGTTGCTGGTGTAACTCTGTTGTGTTTGTTGAAGCTGCTTTTCATGCTTATCTGGTGGAGAGAAGGACAGCATCTTTAACTAGCTTTAGCCTGGTGCTTTATGTGGGAGGCAGGAAGGAGTTACAGAACCTATATTTAAGGAGAAAAAGTATCTATAAACCTGGCACGCGACTAAAAGCACAAAAAGAGCTGCAGGTTTAAATCCCTTTCCCAATTGCTGTTATTTCTGTCTGTCTGCCCTCAGTGGTGGTGGTTGTTATGCTATCTTTCTAATTATGGACTGGCACTTTTTTGTACAGAAAATGCGGTTTCATATTTGCAGATTGCAACGGATGCTGCTCTCTGTGCTTCCGTCTACTTCTGTAGGGCCTGTTGCACTGAATTTCAGTTTGTGGCAGTAGTTTGAGCCAAAATAGTCCTTTTTATTGTAGGCTGCAGAAACTAAGTGTATATAAAACACTGCTGTGGTAGTTAAGCAATATAGACTCCTCCCCCCATACGGGTTACACAAAGGCTTGCTCGTTTTCACTTGCGCAGCTGGGAAGAATAACTACTTCAGTGGCAGTAATTACTGAGTGAAACTGCTGAACCTGGGTTGTGTAGGCAATAGGACTAAATGCCCTTGAAGGTGCTCTCTAGGCTTGTTATCTACAAACCTAGAAGGCCCCTTCGAGCTCTCTGTAGCCGCTATAGCCACAGCGCTTGGTTTGGGCTAAGCAAGTATATCGCATGCTGTGTTACGTGAGTGGATGCCTTCTGGACAGATCAGGAAGCTTCGTGGCTGTATATTTCATGGATCCAGGTATTTTTTTTGTCACCCATAAGCTCCATGAAACCTTCCATGATAACAGACACAAAAGGAAGAAAAATTGAATACACTTGCTGAATTTTGAAGGCACGGCAAGCTCCGACAGCAGTTTGTCTCCCATTGCCATCAAAACCACAAGCACTACCAACATTCAACAAGTAACTGATGAAACCTCAGACAGCTGTGATCATCAAAGCATTAAAAAACTTGTTTAAATATATTCCTACTTGGCAAATGCATAGGGCTGGATTAACTAAGAGGTACTACTAGCTTTTACAAAAGCTGCTGTATCTGGCAGCATTTTTGACACCATGTGAGATATCTCACTGGCCACTGATTTTGGTGGCAGGTAGGTACCTGTGCACTCTTGAAAAATTGAAGTATTATCTACAGGTTTAGATACTTAAACTTTTAAAAGCTGTGCACTTAATCCTGTGCCTCTTGCCACGTACTCTAACTTGTTACAAAAGTGGAGGATAGGTGCAACCCAGTCAAAATATTCTGATTTGCTCAAAAATTGGAATATTAAGGTAGTTCTTATTTTAATCCAACTATTTTTCTGTAATTTATTCTGCATCTATACTGCATGCCTTCGAGGGTAGTAGGAATTTAGCCTGTGTAGTCAGTTTAGCTCAATTTATGCATCTTTCCTACGTACATTCAAAGAAGTCAGTTAATGATCCATCTGGAAATAGCTTCATGATGCAGGGATCACGTATGTTGCCTTTGAAACATAACGTGCAGCATAGTCTGTAATGTAACGGATTTCTGTGGTGGGAGCGGAATGAAATGCCACCTATTCCAGTTGTTTGCGATACATGGTCTCTGAAAAGTGTTTTTTCTGAGAAAAAGCATTGGATGTATCTCTTCTCTAGATGCAGTTAAGCAGTTATGTTTTCTTGCTTATGAGATCTTTAGTTTATTGAGGCAGGAAGAAAATGACGCAACCTGTGTTGTGATCGCTAGTTTGCTCTCTTCCTCTGCCTCAAACAGGCTGTATTCCTTAAAAGACAGTCTATGTTACGTGGCTGAGATCAAGCAGGAATAGCAGATAAGTTGCTAGTAATAATCGAAGCTAAATGTGAATTGGCTGATTAGAGAGTAAGTTCATTAGACCGTGCAAGTGAAAAAGATACCTAGCTTTATACACTGGGGTTTGAGGCAGCACATTGTTACTAGAAATTATATTCTGCTGTCACTCTTGTTTCCATGTTGTGCTGCCTCTCATATGGTACAGCATCCAGTTAGGGGAATCAGAAGGAAGACATATGGAGAATGCAGATAGGCAATCTAACTCTTGGGTGAAAATTATACCACGCTTTTTCCTGTTATTTGTATAATTAATTTTATATTACAGGCTTTACTTGTATGATTATTTCTACTGCCTTCTGATACTTTATTCACTTGGTTAAAGACACATTGAGATTAAGTGTTTCAGTTTACTGACTTTGTTAAAATTGTAGGGCACTTGAAATTGTTCCTCCCTCTTTGTGTTTGGCATGACGAAAGAACAGCAAACTTTGTCCAGGCAAGGACAGGCATATTTTGAATAGTGTGCAACACTTTGTTCCACCTTGTATTTTCTATGTGCTACATCCTGCAAAAAAAAATATTTTTTTTAATAACTGGCAGAATATTTACTAGTTTCCATCTTCTATCTATAAATCTAGAAACCTTATTACTGGGAGTCTAAGTATCTGGGCTTCACTGGCAAAGGAAATGTAACTGTTTGTAAATGTAAATGTGACTGTAGCTTCTGGGGCAGGGGGTAAGTATATCGCAATCTATTATTAGCCCAAAAGAAAACCATTATTTTTCCTTCACTTTTCTTTTTTTTTTTCTCACCCAGGAATATCTCTTTCTAGTGATATAACTCCGCCACTTCTCATCCTGACTGTGTGTAGATTTTTGGACCTTAAACCTATCACTTTTCTCAGTTTGCAAAATTCCTAACTTTATTCACAAAACGGCACTGGCCTGAATACAAAGTGCCACACTTTATGTGGGAGGAAGAAGACGGGAAAATGTTGTGGCAGGTGGCTTAAAATAAATAAGAATAAAACAAGCTCTGTTTGAAACTGCTTGGAGGTTTGAAATGTTTGAAGTGGTCTCTGCAAACCTGAGTTGCTTTGGAGAGTGCCTGTGAGGAGGTCAGCTGCAATTATCATATGGTTTTGCCATTTTTTTGCATGGATGTTATTATGAACAACGCAGTGTGTGTCCATTTGCATCCTAGGAGATACATAAACTAACCTCTAAATACCACACCAAGACCCTAATTATAAATCCAGATACAGGGTACGTATCGTGGACCCATATGTTAAACATAATGCACCTGAGACTAGGATTTGGCCTTAAAGCTATAGTTTTACTTAAGTTTTTCTCTGCCTGGATTATAATTTTAGTAACGTGAATAAGAAACTGTGCAGATGCTAACCAGATGCTAATATCAAACTGTAGTTCAACATGTTTCCATGTAATAACTACAGTGTTACTATGGTGATAACAGATTCACTAGAGGTTTGATTTTAATAAAGCAGGATTGCATGTTAGTATCTGTGCAGTTGCCATAGTTTTAGCCAAACAATTGTGCTGCTTCTCACTGAATTGGTGATGTTGCCACTGAGCTTAGTTTCCCTTGTAAATCTATTTTTCAGGAATAAATTTGCTATGTAAGCAGGTTCTAGTATATTGCTTTAATTGACCTCTCCGATGGCAAAATAAGAATAGTTTTGAATACGAGAACAAAAGCCATTTTGCTCAGAGGTTTTTTCTTTCCTTCTTCCCCCCACCCTGCCCCAAATGCTCCTTCTGACTTCAACTTCAAAGATACTTGAGCCAACCGCCCAAGACTTTCCCAGAAAGCCTAAGAAGTTAGAATAAGCAAAGGCTCTAAATTGGCTTTCACGTGAGATCACCTGTATTTGCAAGGGGCAGAAAAGGATGTTCGGTTTTATTGCCACCCATCCAAGAAACCAAGAGATAGGGACTTGCATGTTATTCTTTTAAGTTAATAAACTCCAGTCTGACAGATCCTGAAAGCCAGCTTCTGCTGTGAAGTTCTGCAGTTACCAGCTCCATAGACTTGTGTTGTTGGTCTGAGCGCACAGCAGGAGAACAGCGTATACTTTGGTTCTCATCTTCCTTGCCTTGCATCCTGTCTAATAATTTACAGATCTATGGGACAGCTACCGGCACTGTTTCCACCCCCAGCACTCTGTACGAGACACAGGAAAGTTAAGCCTAAATGAGTCAATTCCTTCCCTGACCTCAGACCAAGTACTATTCCTTTTCTAACAGCGGAAAGCTTTGCAGCTTTTTATGGTGCAGGATCTTCTTAACCCTCTGTAGCTCCACTTAGATCGATAGTGTTGCGTGAGACGGAGGGCAGCATGTGGGTCAGAACCTGGAACTCATCTGTTTTCTATGAGACCAAGAGGAGCTCTGGGCTTCTTTTATGTCTTAATAGAAGTAATAATAACAATAATTAATAACTATAATGATAGTGGTAACCTTCCAGCTGAACATGTGCAATTTGTATTGCCTCAGCATTATACCCAGGCAGAGCTTCATTGATATTCAGAGCATCGCCGTGTCTGTCACTGCTCTATGCACTTTGGGTCTGGAATCCTTGGGGAGCCTCGCAGCTGTCAAATTGACTTCCATCATTTCTCTCTGAGCTGTGAGACAAATTATCCAGCCAGCCATCAGAGTAGACTTTGCAATCGAACTTACAATCTCCAAGTGATAAAATGCTGCCTCCCCGTTCAGACACTTTGGCCTGTGAGGACAGGGGGAGGCTGACTGGGAGCATTGATGCCGCTTGGTTTTTGGTTTCCCTTCTTCATGGTTTAGACGCTGCTGTTGGGCTGCTTTTTTTTTGTTTGTTTTTTAAGGGGTATATTCATGGTCTAATGATTTGGCAAGCGCCCGAGTGAGTCACTGACATATGTCGGCAGAGAGCCCCACGGCGAGAGGCTGCTCCTCCTGGGCACCGCTGACACGGCTCGGAGGCTCGAAACGCAGATCGCAAGGACTTGCGTGTTTAACAGCTTAGCCGTGGGAAGGCAAGATTTACCCCATCAAGGGTCTGGGACAGCAGAGTGAACTGGAAAGGCTTTCCCAGGCTTTCACTTGTAACTGCAAAGAGGTTTTAGGGGCGTTTCTTTTAGTTCTTCAGAAGGCTGTTTGGGAAGAGCCTTGTCCCCCACCCCACAGATGTGCTCAAAGCTGATCCGTGACGGGAGAGATTTATTCAGGATACCACTCCCATAGCGGAAACGCTGACCCAAGCGTTTCAAGGCTGAGCTGTTTTCCCGCACCCTCCCGTTTGTGAAACGGGCAGGTGCTCAAGATGGAGGCGCGGCGTTCCGTGGCAGGGCCGGGCTCCGTGGGGTTTTAAAGGGGGGGGGGACGACGACGACACCCAACCCTGTGGGCT
>VZSC01008467.1:417027-444258 GCA_013398225.1 Steatornis caripensis | reverse complement strand
TGACTGGAAGTATACAGCTAGAATGTACCCTTGCGTAGTTCTAGAGGCAGGCAGTGGGTCTTTATGTCTAGAACAAGAGAGCTCAGCAGTTCTCCAGCCACTCGTATCTTCCCCTAAAATAAAGACTGCGCGTGTACCTGAACATCAGACGTATCCTCTAAAGCATGACATGTCTCCTAGTTTATCTTAACTAAGGTGGGTGTTCAACCCTCCAAGCAAGCTATCCAGCATCGCTCCCCTGTGCACCTGTCTCCTCATCCTCCTATGTCTTTCCTAGATCTTTGGATTCCGGAAAAACAAACATCTCTTCATCCCTGTTAGCATGCTGCTGGGAGAGGAAGAAGGTGTCTGATTTCTGAACGTAGCAGTCCTGGGGACGACGTTAGATGCCATTGAGCAAACTGCCTTTATTGGTGGATTGTGCTTTTCTCTAGATCATGTCTGAAGTCAAGATTTGACCTGGAGTAAAAACATCTATGAGAAAACAGCAGTTCAGACAGCTGACTTTTTTTTTTTCCTTTATGATCTCCCTAATGACTTTTGTTCTCCTCCCCTTGTTCTCTGGGGATCTAGGTTAAAAACAGTTCTTCCAAACTCAGCATTTTCTCTTTAGCTTCTTGATTCTAAATAGCTGCTTCTAAGGGCTGTTTTTTGTTACATTTAAGAGTTCCTAACATGAGTTAACTTATTCTTTTTTTTAAAAAGTTTTTTATTAGTGTTATACTTCAATGTGATAAAGAAGTGAAGTGTCAGCTCTTCTGTTTCCTTATGGCCACATGCCCATAGCACATCCACTGGCCGCACGCGAGCTCCCAGATGGAGGTCAGTTTGACCTGTAAAACTATAAGGGATGAGGATCTGCCTTTGTAGTGATCCAGCTCTTTTTATTGTATGATCCCATTACCGTTATAATCAGCTGTGTTTGGGTGAAGCTGCAAAGAGGATCTGCAGGCAGGCAGTTTCCTGATGAGGATTTTCATCTGCTCTTGAAAGATAGCCTGCTCCTTCAAAATAGATCAAGTTTTGTGACACGTGCACTTTCAAGTCCATGTTCCCTGATGGTTTTATTGTTTCTTTGCTCATTTTGCAGTGGGGATAGATTGCTGTTTTACCTTTGGTTTTGTAATCATCATATGGCTATCTCTTGAGGATGCCCAGAGTTGGTGATAAAATACTTTGCATTTAAAGCTGACATAAATATGCTGGAAGTTAAGTAACAATCTACAGTATTTCTTCAGAACGTTCTGAAGTCAGTTAGCATTGGTATCGGGTCTAAAATACATTCACTTTCAGGTTTTTCACTTCTTTCCACCACCTCAGCTGTTAATTATGGTTTATCGAATAGAGTACAAGCCAGACATGGCATTTAGCAACCTAATTCTACCAGTCGTCTTTTTTTCGTTTCCTTTCCTATAGGCATCCACAAATGCCTATACCAGTGGGTTCCTCTGACATTTCCAAATTGCAATTTGACAGTGTCAGAAAGGTTCATGAATTATTAAAATGGCTCAGCTTCATAGAGGTTGGAAAATTACATATAATTTGACAAAACAAGCACACGCAGAAAAAGAAAACCCCACCCAGGCATTCCCAAATCAAGAGAGCACCTTTAAAACTTTCCTTTGAATTTGCTTAAAAGGCTTGAATAGTAGGAGAGATGCATGAGTCATTCTCTCTCTGTCTCTCTCTCTCTAGAACAGGAAAGCTAGCGGAGGGTGGAGGCATGTCAGCACATAGTGTGGTACACTTCGAAAATATCAGCTGAAATGACTAGGCTGAAGAAGTGGGAGGACTGATATTAGTCACACAGTATTACACAGTTCAGAAGATGAAGGCAGAAGGAATTACCGGACAGGCATATGCCACTTGGCCCAACCTTTTAAAACATGTATCTTGACTTCAGATCTCTTCATTCTTTCTTCAGAATGCCTCTGTTTGCCTTGCATTGTGAGCAAGAGTCATTATCTTGGCCACACAGGGTACAGTTGACTATTCTTAAGTTGAGATGTTAGAAAAATGGTTGAGTTTATACCACGTAGACAGTATCAGCAACTTACATCCATGCTTGTTTTGCTCAAGCCTTTGTTCTGGTCCCGCTGGACGAGCACAGGAGGTGTTGCAATCTTCCAGCTCCATGAGCATTAGCAGGGAGGATTGAGGATCTGTGTAGGACGCGCCAAGATCACAGAGAGATCTTTGTTATGATTTCCTGCCCTGCTGCAAGCAATTGTCTGTTAGCTGTCTTGCACAGTGAAGTAACATATTCTCCATTTCTCAAGCCATGTACCTTCACCATTCTTGGTATTTATGACATTATGCAGTTGGCCTACCTTGCAGATAAGTAGACTGCTTTTTTTTTTCTGAGGACCACAATACATAGGCCAGGAATGTGGATGTAAGCACTACATCAGGCTTTGTGATTGCAGTAGTAACAGAAATGAATTTGGGTCAAGAAAAGGAGCAATGTATCCTTCGGGTATGTGAATTTCCCAGTTCTAATGGAGAAAAAGGTTTTGAACACTGGAACCTTTCTGACGTTGAATATTTACTTTTCTTCAGTGTCTGCAGCTGAAGAATTTTGAAGTACTTCACAAACCTCAGCGCACCTCGACGTGCTCATCTTGCTGTCCCAATACATCTGAAACTATTATTTAAGTCTACTTTATATGCAGAAATTAGGGAAGTGACCTGTCAAATTTTGCAAGAAACAGCTGGTGTCGGAGACACAAATTGAACTCAGGAGTTATCTTTTCTAGTTTGTGTAAAGTACTTGTCCAGTTTGTGTAAAGTGCTTGTTGATGATACCTTTCAATATACTGCAAAAAATCATGAAGCCAAATAAATAATAGAAATGCAGATCACAGGGCCTAAGATCTTGTCTTGTTCTGGGTTGAGCGTGGATACTTCCAGATTTAACTAGAAGGCTCTGCATGTCCCATCCTTCCCAAGCTACCAGTTTTTGATAGTTTTCAAGTCCAGGCCATGTGCTGGGTGCGAGGCGCTTAGTTGTGCTGAGTAGGTCTGGAGGTCAGTCTTTCTTGAGCCGAGTCATAGACTGCCTTTGGTAGTAAGACAAGAGAGGTGGTCACTGTTTTACCCATGTCTTGGTCTGTATGCCCCTCTGCTTACCGGTTTTATCTAAAGGTGAGAAGAGGTTTGTGCTTAGATGAACTCATCAATAAATACAAACAACAGTTTGCTGGTCAGACCGTCTGCTTGGGCCTGTAGAGGTTTGCACGATACAATCCTTTCATGTAGCTGAATTTTTAACAGAAGGTGTTTCATTAAATAGCCCAGATCTTGTTTCTGTTCTATGCTGCTTTATCTCTCTGCAGTACATCAGATAATCTTATATATCATGTTTAACCAAGCCAAAAATAAAACCTGCAACAGACCTTCCTAGTTGTCTGTGACTGTCTTGAGAAGTACTTCCATCAGCCCTGGGAACTATTGTGCATTTGTTCTTACCCAGATCTCAGCCTGTTTGCCATGTGCAAATATTTCCTTAGTACCACTCCTCACAAAATATTTTAGATGCCAGATATAATACCTTTTTCTTTAAGAGAAAAAAAAAGTCATGATCACTTTCTCGAATTTTCTATCAAATTCTGAAATTAATTATTGAGTTGTAGCATTCCTCTGCCCTAATTGGATAGCTGGAAAGTATCTTAACAGCTGTCAAGAATTCTCGAGTGGTTAGAATACAGTACTAAAGCTTATGAAAGTTTTTATAAGTGAGCTATACTAGCTGATGTTATTAAATAATTTCATTTGTTAGAACATCCAGAGTAGTTTACCCTTCCCTCTGGTTAATGTGCTCTGTAGGCTGGACACAGCTTTTTTATGGCGTATATTGAAATCTCCTTTCCAGAACCATTATTTTAAGGATAGTAAGGGCAATAGCAGGCAAAGGAAAAAGACCTCCTTGCCTTTCATGGTGAAACTTGGCTCGCTCAGTGCATTTGTTTGCTTTTCTGATTTATTTTCTTTTGATCAGAACCATCTGACCCTCATGTTTAAGGGAAAGTTCTTTGCAGTTTTGAAGTCTGCCTATTATAACATCAGTTCTGCAGCCTGCAGTGAAAGGAGCAGGCAGATGCATACTCAGCTGGTTGGTACTTAACAACTCTGTCTCTCTCGGCATGCAGAATCCACACCTGGAGCATATCAGCAGTGTCCTTGGTCCCTGTACAGGGAGTAGAAATCCAGTTTGCAAACTTACAGATTCCTTCAATTTGTCAGAATTTTCTTACATGTGCAAAATACTGTACGCCGTTTTCTTGCATGAACCTTTCCTCTTAGTGTGGAATGGCAGCTTTCTTGCTCAGTTTGAAATACGTTTTCCTCTCCTCTGCACAAGAAGTATTCCTAGCCTCTCTATTATGCATGCTGTCTTTAAAGGCAAAACCAAAAATACTGGATGCTGAGAGAAGTGCACCCAGCAGCATAAGAAAAACGTGCTAACAGGTCAGCCAGTGCACACCCATTTTGTGCACAGAACCGAGGTTAGTGCTTTAGCAGTGAGATCATGCAGGGTTTGGGAGGAAAGGAAGAGAACAGAGGTGGGGATTGCTGTGGTATGTGGGCTCTGTATTTTATGTTCCTAAGATCTCCGCTCTTGGAACAGAGCAGTAGACAGTTTGTGTTTAGTTTATTAGGGAATGTCAGAGTAGAGAGAGAAGTAGTTCCTTTCTTGGGGCTGTGGTTCTTGTTCTTTGAGGGTGCAGTTTCATTTGTCAGTCAAGCTGGTTGGTCTAATATGGCTTTGCTTCCAAATTATGTCATCTTGCCCCTTTCCTTTTCCAGGCAGTCATGATTGTGCAGTTGGTCATCGAGGAGGCTGAAAACTAAGGCGCGCTTTTTTTTTCCCCCACCCCTGCGATATCAGCTCCATGATCTGACTGACTGCTTGTTAAGGTGAATTTGGTTCAAGAGAGGGAGCAAGAGCAGATGACGACAGGTCCACGGCTTTTGACAGGTTACTGGTTTAGTACGTTGTAAAACAATACTTTCCTGGCTGACTTCTGATTAGTATTGAAAGAGTCTGTTTATGCTTAAAGTTCTGTCGACTTTCCAAGAAGTAAGTTTTTACAAAAAACAAGTAATCAGCATTGCAGAAAGAGTCAGAAAGCACCGATTTTCGCGTTTGTGGCAAATGAGCTCTCCTTTTCTGTTGATGTGAAACCTCTTGATTTTACCAAAGTAGTATTTTCCTGTGGACCAAAAGAAACCAGAATGCAGTTTCAGACTGTGTTTTTGGTAATTCAGCCATCATTCAGGTACCTAAATTGAGTTGAGTTCATTTGGAAAATTTGTCCTAGTTTTTGGTAGTGAACCATGAAAATGGCCCTTCTTTGTGAAGGGGCTACTAGCCAGAAAGAATAGAATTGTCAGAAGAATTGCTGCTTCAGGTTTGAAATTCCTGGCTCTTAATTCAGAACTTAAACTCCTCCGAAAATTCCAGAAACTTTTCAGACTGTTGAAAAGTTAATTCAAAAAGTTAATTCATGACATCTAATTCACCAGTTATTTAATTGTATAAATACACTCCTGGATTAATTTCTGTTTTAAATTGTTCTCATTAAGGAGTTACTTTTGACTTAACAGGAGTCTGAGATTAGAAACTGACCCTGATAACATTTGTCCTTGTGTGGTTTGTCTCTGATTCTATGAGCTTTGTAAGTCTCTCATGTAAACAAGTAATGTGTTAAAAGTGAGCCTGATTGTGTGTTTGGCGAGTTTCTAACACAAACTTGCGCAGGCAATATTAGGGAGGGGGCTCTGCAGAGATTTTGCTGCAGTCAGTGACCAGGTACTTCACTGGAAACGATTCCTAGCATCTTACTTCATTATCAGGCATAAAATAGGTCACTTTCGTGGCTTTGAATTCTGTAGTGAATCTGTTCAAGTGACCTCACAGCAGCATCCGACAATCTGGCATGGTGGGTTGGAGCAGCAACAATTTCTTCACAGCGTGAACCTGCCACGGCCCTTCACGGTTTTTATTTGAAGTAGGTCAAGTCTATGAACTGCTAAGATGCTGTAGACCCCTCATTCATTTTACCCTTCTGGCTTCCAGAATGTGGAGTAGAGAGATCACCTACTTCATTCTGTCTGAGCACTAGCAGCTGAGGTGCAGAAAACACAGACAGTGCATGCGAGGCCTAAATAAGGAAGGCTCTCCAGCATCATACTTCAGCTTGGAGAGGATAATCTGCAAAGGGAAGCTCTTAAAAGAGAGTGGTTTCCATTCAGTTGTTTACAAATGATTCTTCTCATCCCTCTCCTCAAACTTTGGTTTTGTGGAAGTGTTGCTGTTGTATCATCTGTTTGAATAGGTTGTGTAAGTTGTGTAACCATACTTAAGGTTTTACGTAGGGCTATCTCACGATTTCACTGCCAAACTTTTCAGACTCCTCATTTACCTTTTTTTTAAAATCTCTTTTTATACTGTTTCTTATTAAGATCCTGCTTAATACAAGCAATATTTTGCCACTTCAAGTGCGTGACCCAAGGAAATCTGCAAGCAGTCTACACAGTTACTTTTAGAGCAAAACCCAGATGATATTTAACAGATAATCCATGTGTAATTAAGTCTTAGGGTCTTACTGGAGTGTCTGTCACTGAGTTGTGAGGGTTTTTTATTTTCTCCTCAAATACAGATTTTTCTTTTGACATCTTTGAATTGGATTTACAAGCTGGTAAAAACAAATACAAAATGTTACCACTGTTTTGTTTCATTTTTTATTCATAGAAAGGAAAAGCAAAGTTTCCTGTTAGAACAGGTACTCTCAAGTTACGCTAGGGAGTATTGGATGAGAAACCCAAAGCAAACATGTATGACTTTGTCACTGATATGGATGGGAATATGTCCCATGATACTTGGCAGCTGGTCTCCTCCTTTATTAATTATATTGCACAATTAGGTATTGCATAAGGGTTTGTCATAAAATGCATTTTTAAGGAGAGTATATATAATTTTCTCCATTTTACTGACTGAGGATGTTAAGATCTAGAGAAAGGAAGTGATTATTCACAGAGCCTGGAGAGGAAGTTGAGTCCAGAATTCTGGATAATACACCACGTAGACAGTGTAATATGCCCTAAAATAACCATTGCGTTTCAGGTGTGCCTGTGTTGCTCTGCATTCCAAAGAAATAAAATACCTGTTGCTCTTCTTTTTAACAAACTGTCCCTCTTTCTTTCTTTTATTCAGCTAATATCTTGGAGCCAGGATGCAAAAACACAGGTGACTTGTGCCCAGCAAAATTTCTGGTAAGTCGATTAAATTTCAAACTCGAACAAAAGGAGCATTATCAGTGAGCCTGCTGTAAGGTTTTACTTTACTAGTCGATTAGTTGCAGTAGAGCAGGAAGCATACAACTGTTCAATTGGACATTACTACTAACATGGTTGTGACAACAGGTGAAATTATGGCTTTCAACAGGCTGCCAGGGAAGACTTAGCCCGCTGCAAGGAAGGTGCAAAGGAGGAAACAGTGCTGGGAAAATGGTGTCGGTGGAGCCGAGAATGCAGAAACCCTTTTATTTGCTCTGTGATTTCAGGTCTCAGCCTAGCTCTTTGAAACTACGACTGTCAGAGTAATAACGTGTTGCCACAACAACATTATTTGTCTCTGATGTCCTTGTGCAACTCACAAATCTTAAAACAGCTTGGCTTAGAGCAGCTAAATGAATTTGAGCTCATCTGAAAGCTCTTGCCTCTGTGGGACCCTTACACAGCATGGAGACGCTGAACCAGATGCTGACAGGTCTCTTGTTGTGCATGGTTTGTGTCTTTTTTTTGTTTATCTACCGTGAGTCAACTCAATGGTCCTGGTCTTGTTCTTGTCAGGCTAATCCCCTCTGTGATGGGTATGCTCTGAGGTCAAGGGGACTTGTGCCCTTCAAAGCTTAGCCCACTAAATTCAGGGAGTTCTTTGCCATTAACTATTCTGGAATCAGCAGCTACAACCTGATTTTGTTTACTGCTGTAGTTAAATCTGAGTGGGGAATCCCCATATTCATTCATTCTTTCAGTCCGCAGGTACTAAAGCAGACAGCACCAGCCGCAAAGCATTGGTTAAAAAGGCAACATCCTGTTGGCTGTAATCAAGGTTGCCGCGGTCAGTTACAGTCCGAAAATGGGGTGATTGGAGGAGGGGGGAGAGGAGGAAGGCTTGCGGGGTCTTGCAGCTGTTTTCACATCCTCTCTCAAATAGAGTTTCTTCAATTAGTAGCGAGGATTTTATGCAGGAAAACTTGGAAGAAATCAGATTGCATAAATGCTTTTTTTTCCAGGAGCTGCCATGAGTTGCATTACTGCACGTTATCTTATTCCTTTCCCCCCCCCTCCCCGCCCCATGGAACTACAAAAGTGACAGCGCTTTAAATGGAAAGATTTGCAGCAAGCCATCAGTCACTGTGCATGGAGGATATATCTCCTGGTTTAGTCTTGCTTGTGCTTCCATAAATCAGCATAGCTAAAATATTTGTGGTTGTCTGTAGGAGATTTATGCAGGTGGGAGATTAGAGTCAGTCTGTCATTTTTGTGGGGGAAGTGAGAGATGGAACGGGTTTGGGGAATGCTGGCTTGCAGGAAGGAAGGATTTATAATAATGTCAGTGGATATTTAGGGGTTCCATAGAGACAATTAGTAAAAAAAAATCTGTGTGTGTACATGTGTACACATCTCTCTGATTTGGAAACAGGCTGTTGTTCCCTTGCATCATTTTTTAGTTAGTCTAGTTGGAGACAGACATTACATGGAAGCATTCCTTTTCCCAGATCTGCCTTCAGACTTGGTTTTCTTACCTCCCCCAACTTCCTTAGATCCAAAGTATTCTGTATATGGGCTATGCCTTACATTTGCTGGCATATGCCTGTCTTGTGAATTGGCTGTATGAATAATTGTGTCAGGTTTAAAAGGTCTTACAGACCACCTCTCATCACACAATCACTCAATGTAAGCTTAGGTACCTTTGCTAATAATTGTGACAAAGTAAGTTCACCTAATCAGGGGATGAAGAGGAAGGAGGGGCATGAGAAGTATGTATTGCAATACTGGCAGCAAAATCCAGGTCACATTTTTGGTCGCTGTAACGTTGTACGACTCCGCTGACTAATGTTTCAGTAGTTCATAGCAGCTATGAATGTGGCCCCTGACTTCAGTGGAGATGTGCTGATTTCTGCCAGCTGATATCTCGACACTTTCTTTCCATGTGACAGAAGCAGCCCACCAGGAGTGTTAAGGACGGAGCAGCTGTAAGGGTCATCTAGGCCTCTGCTGGTTGGTCTGCCCTTTGCAGTCTCCGGCAGAGGCCAGGACTAGGCTGTGTCAAGGTCGTCACTGTAGCTTCTCTTTTGCCTCATTACTAATGAGATCAACCTTGTTCCTGAGTGCTTTCTAGTTTAGGCAAAGTTCAGCAGGCAAAGGGGGAGGCTGCAGAACCCTGAAACCTTGTGAATACATTTTGGAAAGCTTAACAGAAAGTGCTGCATAAAATATGACACTCAAAAGTTCTCTAGCCTTCTTTCTCCTTTTCTCCAATAGTGGGTTTCTGATTTTCCAAATACCTCTGTTTAGCACCCTCTGATTTCTTTGCCCCACCCCCAGTTTTTCTTCAGACTGAGCTGTAATATGATATAACCAGTCAGCAGCAGCCAGCCTGGCTTCAGAGCATAGCCTGGGGAGTCCTGCGTAATTCCAGCAGGCGAGTCTGCGTAGTCCTGTGCTGGATACTTTTCTTTAGGATTTGAGGAAGGGGCAACTCCACCTACAGGACTCCCAAAATCAACACACTGACCAGTGGTATCAGGACCTGACTAGGTGAAAAATTACCCCCTAGTTCATGAAGCCAAAATGAAAGTCTCCAGTGCTTTACTATGAGGAGAGGTGCTTTGCCAGTACTATTTAGAGGGGGAAAAAATCCTTAAAGGAAGTATTAACAACTTTCTTGAGGTAACATTGCTGTACTGCGTTATTATCATATATTCTGTTAAATAAAATAATTTCCAGGGATGTGTGTAATATGAAGGGACAGAGATACTAGTCTTAGATCAGATTTTTTTTTTCTGTTTTCCATCTTTGCCAAGTCCCTATAAATCTTTTCAGTTGTAGAGACAGCCTAAAAAACTGCTAACATTTTCAACTACAGAGCATAACACTGAATAAGGATAGTTGAAAAATTTCTGTCAAAACTGTGTTTAATGGAAAATAAGGGTTTTGATAAAATAGCATTTTCACCAAAAATAGCTGCTTTCCATGGAGAATGTGAGTTTTTCACTGCAATATTTTGACAGAAACTTTAAAATCTTGGGCTGAAATATGTACAGCTGTTCAAGTCCGTCTAGTGCCACTCATATTTCTTCACCTCTTCAAATTTCAGATATTTTGCCAACTCTCTGGTTTTTAACATTGTGATGCTTGGGAGTTTTTGTCAAGCTCACCTCTAGATTCATGTCACAGGACTGTTAGCTTCATGTTTAAAAAGCTGAGTTTCAATGGCTTTTGAAGTTGGAGGAAAAAAAAACCCTTGAAAATGTGATCAAAGTACATCAGGAATTACAAATCAAAGGATGCAAATGAAAATTTTAGGTTTTTGTTTCAAATAACCCTCAAGATTTTTAAGCTAGTTAAAAAATATTTCTATATAGAAAGTGTTTCGTGGTCTGATTAATTATTTTGAATACATTTCTCTGATAGTGCTTTTTTGCCTGTTTCAAATGTATGATTTGTTAACCAAATTATGTAAGGAATGTTAAAAAAACACCAGAAAAACACAAAACCTAAACCATCAAAATCACCAAAACCACCTTAATTTTCTGCTGTGAAGTGGCTGATAATGTTGTCTCCCTTAGCAGGCTGTGGTAAAATTTGTTGGAAGTGTGTAAAACATTGTGTGATGTTAATATGTGTAGGTATTAGTTGTCTTTTGTAGCAGAGCTACGCAAGCATCGAACAGCTCCCTTCTCACAGATCTAAACTGCAAGGGTGGCATAGCAGGAGTCGGCACACAGACCTGTGGTGAGGGGGACAGCACACAGGATACTTACTTCATTTGGTAAGCTATGAGGAAACCTGTGATACCAGCTCCTTACCACTGGTTCTCTCTATGCTGGCTAAAGTCAATGAACGTAAGACTAAATATGCAGCGTCAGCCAAAAGATCTGTCTAGCCTAATATGCTGCTTCAGAGAATTGTTCGTGCCATATGCCTAGGTAAGAGTAGAACAGAGCAAAGGTATGGTGATAGCTACCCAGTACAGACTCCCAATCTCCATGTTTCAAGGTCTTGAGCCAAAAGTGCTGCTTTTTTATGTGAGGTTTGTCAATGTTTCTTCTTCTATTTGTCGAATTGCTTTTTGAATTTTAGCATCCACAATCCTTGCTGTGGTGAGGCATTTCAGTTTACTCAACTCCTCTCTGCATACAAATTGTTCAGTGTCTTTATCTAGCCTTTGCTCCGATTTCTGTACCTTTTCCAGTTCTACTATTTTCTCTTTTAAAATGGGGTGGGAAGAGGACAGTACTGCGATCCAAATGTGGGCATGCTCCTAAATTTACCTAGCGATGTAAAAACGCTATCTGTTTTGTTTTCCTTTCCTAGTGATTCCTCGCAGTCTGTTTGCTTTGAGTATTGCATTGAGTATTACGCTGTTTTTGTAGAACTCTTTGTTACAACGGACGATGTAGCTGCGTGGCAGCTAGAGTTAGTTCCTCTGTATTAAAATGATGCCTTTGTTGTACTGATCAAAAGGGACTGAAAGAGCCGAAAAGGAGGAAAAGGCAAGCCTCAGACTTGTGGGCAGGAAGCATTGTTTTGTTAGCGCATTTACTAGCAGAGATGCTTCTTAAAGTTTCTCCCTGTAGCTGGGATTGACTCGTGCTTTGAGATCCCTTTTTCAATTCCAAAGTTAAGATCTTCTGCCCATGGTGTTTTGAGTCGAATCTTCAAGCTGCCGCTCCAAAGTACTGTTGTCACTGATTATTCCAGGACAATAGTAGAGTGAGGGTGTAGAATAAAGGTCTAATGAGCTTTCTGGCAAGTGCTAAATGGTGCTTGTTCTGAACTGGACCTGGAATCCCTTTCAGGAAGTATTCATAACTGTAATATTAATTTCTGCCATAATAAAGCCTTTTGCTTGTTTGTTTTGCATGGATTTTCTGTTCAGAAGACAGTGTTCGAGTAGCAAAACTTTATTCTAGTTAGCATCTGGAAATCTTAGGCTGTGTCCACATTAGTAAAATGAAGGATGCCTGAGAATGTTCCCAGGAATGTTCCTCAAACGTGGAACATGATACTGTACTACTGAAGTGCTGGAATGTGTCTTGGCAGAATTTTGGCCTGTGGCAGCTATATTTTTCTAAACTGTTCCCAGGTATGGTTTGAAGTTGGAGACCATTCTCAGTAAGTCGTTTATATGCAGTCACCCTGTTTCAGAGACTTAAGAGAGATTTCCAATATAGGCGTGAGCCATTCTCTGTCAGCTGCCCTTAATGTTTGGGAACATTCCTACTCACATTTAATTTACTAGTGTAAGGATCTGTTACACAAAGTTAAAATCTGGCTTCCTGCCACGCACCTTTTTTTTTTATTTTCATGACATCTTTACTTTTTAAAGAATGTGATAGTACTGCTGAACATATTTCAGGACGTTGTTTACACAGTATTTGTCTTAAATCATGCTCCAGCGAGTGTCATTGTACCTGATTCTGTGTTCAGTAATTTCCTTTGATCAGAAAGAAATACTTATGGGGATTTAAATTGATGTTCATGGGTAGGAACTTTATGCAGCTGTGTGTGTGAATATGTAATAAACTTTTGAACAATATTAATTATTTTGTGATGTGCTGGCTATAAAGAAAGATCAAAGGTGTACTTTTCTAGAGCTATGTTCATATGTAGTAGGAAGTTCCCAGCCCCCAAATACTACAGTTTCGAGAGCTAACCTACAAAAGAAGTGTCTTAGGTTCACCCTTTTGTTTATGTGAGGGTCCAGGAAATGCAGGGCAGTGGCTAATGTAAATTTCAGGCACTTGTATGTTGTAAAAATGAACATAGGAAATAGGTACGAGCTCACGATACAGATTGCAGGCATCTTTTTTCGTATGTGTTCATCAGAAATGGACAGTTACTGTGAATCTTCCTTTTAGAATTGTTTAAATTTATTATCTTGATTATAAATAGCTAGATTTATAGATAATAAAGATATACTTTTTATATAGCATGTAATTATGATAAGATGATGATCAAGATTTTGCTTACATGTTCTTAATAATTGGAAATTTTTTTGATTTGTCAATATGAGTTAAAAATGAGTGCTTCCATCTTTGGGTTCTGGGATGTGAATTTGGGGATTGACTCCACGTTAGCTTCTGGTAGAACCTTAACCCACTAACAAAGAAGTGGTAGTAAATGGGCCTGAGTGATTCTGATGAACGAGAGCGTCTGGCACATTTAGAGGAAATGATGCACCAGTAATAGGGCAAAGCTGGAAAGCGGAATGTCTAATTGAGACATGCAAGAAATAAACGCTCCAATGATGGGAGCTGCACACTTGCAGGAGACTTTCCTACCCGAGTACAAGGAGCTTCACAGCTCCTTTTAGACATCAAGCAGATGCCAGTTTACTAGTTTCGGTGGTGCCTGTTACTCTCATGTGCAAATGCTGTGACCTCAGTGATTACTTGAGGACTAATATAAGTAGAACTGGTAAAGAGTTAGGTCTGACACTGTTGCACTGCGACCTGCACGCCCTGTTCTTGTTTGGTGAAAGGGAAGAAGCTTCAGTCCCTACAGAGTGGCTCATCTGACGTTTCATATAAGGTACCCCAGCCACTAACTCAACTTACGATCAGAGAGAGGATAGCTGTCCTCAACCTTAGCTCACAGTACTTTCCTACTGAGTCACTGGCAAAGTAACAAGCATTAGCAGTTTGAAACTTTGGAGCCAGTGAATGTTAATGTGAGTCCTTCCCATTGCTTCAGTGGGCTCTAAATCCAGCTCACTGAACACAACTTTAAAAGTCCAAGCCTCCATAACAAAATCACACAGCTTGTAAAAGAAAATTTCCCAGACTTATTTGAAACCAAGTTTTTGCGTTGTTTGAGATGAAACGCTTATCAAGGTTTACAAGCCTTCCTGGTAAATTTTACCCATGTGTCAGGGGAATTCCCTGCAGGGGGTGGTGGTAAATGTTGAGGAAAGGGCTATAATGTAATTGTGAAAGCATGAGAAACCATAGAGGGTTTTTCAAATGAATTTTCAGGTTCGTTCACAGCTTGGCTGACGAGCAGCTGTGGGAAACAAACCTCCTGAGAACTGAAACCACTGAGTCTAGCTCAGAGTTGCAGTTCTTCTGTGAAGCAAGGAATTTAAGCATTTCAGTGTTGAGGAAATGAAACTGGCCAATGCTCTATTTCACTAGGTGAAAAAGCAGGCCTTTCTGTATGGTTTGGACTTCACTACAGAGAAGTTTTCAAGATACAGGAAGAAGAAAGAGTTAATTTAAATTTCCTTTCCATTGGTTTTGAAAGCATTGGGTCCCCCCTGTAGGTGCCACTGAGTCAACTGGAGAGAAGCATGGGTGTTCGTCATATGAATGAACAAAGATGTCTTATTTGTTGTCCTACTCCACATCGAAGGGTTCATATTCAGTGCTGGGATCCTGCTTGGAACTGGTATTCTATCATGGAAGCAAAAGTACATGAAGACTTTTCGTATCTGTCAGTGAAACTAGGAGACACTAGGGTAGAAAAAAGCCTGAAATATGATCTAGAAAACAAAATTAAGTTGACCAAAGAATACTTATAAAACATTTATTAAATCCACTTTGTTTTAACTAGCCCCCTTTCTGTGTCTTTGCCCTGTTACGCAGTTACACAGTGGTGTGAAACTCGAGATATATGTTATAAAATCTGAGTAAGATGTTTCTGTGCAACGTTCCATGGAAAGTAGCATTGTAGGGCTGAGCCTGCAGCTCCCGGATTGTGCTTCAGTTTCCCCAATCATGTGCAGACCATTTCTGACAGAAGTCAGAGATAACTCTGAATTCTTCCCATCTTTTAAAGCTCCTTGGGTAACCAAAGCTATCTTCACATGGAGCAATGAATTCAAGGAAGATAGATGAGATATGGTGCATAATTACGTATTTGCAGCTTGTTCTTGAGCGTAGTGCCTTGTTTGATTAGCGCTTTTTTTTTTCACTAATTCACACTCCAGCCTTGGACACTTGACAGTGTGTTCTTTCCCTGTATCACAGCTAAATTGCATCCCAGTAAAAGGGTCCGTATGAGAAGCATTCAGAGAGATGGTGCTTTGGATTTTTGTTAGAAGAAATCTAATTTCAGGCAGCTGCACAGCCATGCAAAGTCCCTTTTCTCATCTTGCATAGGATATTTTTTCTAATGGACCTTTTACCAGACTAGTTTGTATTTTTGATACGTATGCACGCTCCCTGAGCACACGTAAACAATCTCCTGAATATGTCAGTGGCATTATCACATTAAAGATTACAATATGCTTTCTAGCTGTTTTTTCTGTGTGTGGGGCAATATGAAACATGGAGCATGCTTCCCTTGTGACTCTTCCCTTTATAACCTAAATTTGCAGATTCATTTGTTCCAACAACTCATGAAGAATTAATGTGGAACAGACAAGTTTTTTAGAAGTACATTATAAATTTGATTGCACTTTAGAATCAGTGCCATTAGGATCCAGATTTTCAAAGACCCCTAAATGTTTTTCTGTCCAATGACTTACATTGGAGTGAGACACCTCTACATCTTTTGAAGGTCTATGACTTTATCTTTTAATTGCCACCCTAATAGAGGTGGTTTTTTTTTTAAGCCTGCCTGTTGTCATGATAACCTCATCTTCTAGTGTCCACCCTACAAGACCTCCCAGCTTTTATCTCTAAAGCACCAAGTTCTTTGAATGAATTTTCATTTGTTCTCAGCTAGATAAGCACTATCCTTGTAACACCCACTTGCTACACTGTCTTCATTGACGCATATAGCCTGTGTGGTTGTCTTTATCAGATTAGTGCTTATCAGACTGCACAAATGCAGCCTGGACGCTCTTCTTGTTTCTCCAGGGTTACATTAAAGACTTGTCTGCCCTGTGGGTTAACACAGTTTCCATTCAGGAAAGGGTTTAAGCACAGGCTTAGGCAATTGAATAGTCCCGTTTAGCGGTATTCCGTTACTCTCTTGCATTGTTAAGCATATGCTTAAACTTCTTCGGATTAGAGCTTGAGGTTGGCTGACTTAGATATTCATCTGTACAGGAGCAGAAAGGATATAATTGTCAAGATGGAAATAGGCTCTGATGTTGCATAGTTAAATGTGAAAAGTATGCACCTGTTGCAGGTGACATTATTGGAAGAGGAAGTTTCAGTTTTTCCCAGTTGTACACAAGTAGTTCTGAAGCGTGAAAAATATTGGCAGAGGAAGACGTTGTGCTGAAGGAAGTGCTGTTGCACACATGCACTGTATTGTAAACTCTTAACGAAATCAGATTTAATGCAAGAAGATTGCTTATGTAATGGATAATTGAAATATGGCATAAGTGCACATGATTTGAATTCATGCTGAGTAAAAAAAAAAAAAAAAATCCACAGAAAAACCCCATCAATGGGCAGATTGTTGCCAGAACAAAGTAATGTTGCTTTTGAAGTAAAGAGACATTTTAGATTTCATGAAGCTCTTGAGTCATAGAAAACCAGAGGTGACAGCAGTGCTCACTGCTAGCACAGCCTGTGCGGTTAGCAGTCAAGGCATGAATTTAGTGGAAGGAACAGTAGATCACCTGTTCGCTTGCCCTCCAACCTGAGCTGCTCAATATTTCTGTAATCACTGATGTAACTGGGATTGACAGCTAACCGACAACTGTGGAATTCTTAGGGAGTGTGTTCTTACAGAGGTGACAGACACTCAGCCCCATGAGGGAAAAATTTCGCTGCAGGATTTTTCCAGTTTGTAACCAGGTTTGCTTTGGGGAAGACAAGGCAAAGGTAAAAAAAAAAAAAAAAAAGCCCTGGAACATTAGCAGTGGTTGTAGGTCGTGACCCGTGACAGCGAGTCAAAAACATGTCTTGGTGATTTCTGCCAGATGGCTTAGGGCTTTGGTTCCCCAGAATTTCAGCTGCTTGCAAGAGATAAACACAGGTCTTTGGTGGAAAGGGAGGAGAATTTTTTTTTTCCAGAAAAATTTCCCTGGATAGGGTACCTTGCTTCATGGCTGGTTGGGACACAAGTCTCAGACAGATAAATAGCATTGTCTAAAAAGAGATAAATGTATCTGGTTTTCTACCCTGGCTTTAAAAGGTATTGCTCACAGCACAGAGAAGCATTTGAGGTGTCTGAAAACTCAAGCACATTCAGCAGTTTGAGTTCACTTATGACTTTCTTACTCATCCCACTAAAAGTGCCAAAGAAATAAAGCCATTCCTTTGTACCTTTCCAAAGGAAATACTCCCAGATCTTCAAGAAAAGTACTAATCGATGCTTAAAATTCAGGGGACTTGAATATCCCTGCCTTTCTTCCGTGAACTTTGATGCAATCGTTTGTATCCATACAAACGAGTGGATACCATCCGATCACTGAAACTGTAGATAATGAAAAATCGGGAGTGAGAAATCTGATGTGTTCTTGAAGAAGCAATGTTTTGGTTGGTTCGATAAGGAGTCTTAGTTAACTTCCCAGTGTTGTGAATCCAACCTGTGGTAGGTGTGAGCCTGTCGTAGGTTCTCGTTGGGAATCTCAGCTGTTTCTAACCTTAGGTGTATGGTTAATCTTTGAACTGCAGAGATCCTTGGACCAATCTCCAGTGTGGCAGCCAAGGTAACAGCCATTATACATAGTAATGAATTATACTGCAGTTTCAATTCATATACGTTTTGTAAATGATTAATAGCTGCTTTAGTAAATAATTGTTAACCCTAGAGTGTATAGTGCCCCGACCTGTAAAATGTTTATAACATCTGTGAATAGTTTATTGCCTCCGTATAAACTGCTTATAAATGGAAACTTAGTATAACGTGTGACTAAGTGCAGGAACAGAGAAAGAGAGGACAGGGTGTTTGGCCTCTGTTACTAAGATCCAGTGGATTCTCATGACACGGTAGGGACATGAGACCCTATGTAGCTCTATGAGCAGAGGCAGAAAATCATTTCCCTTTGGCTGTTTAGTGTACATTAGCTAGAATTTGTCTGAGCCCTTTGGTCTCTAATGCATACGGGATTTGTCTTGAGAATACAGATGAGAAGGTATTATGATGACTGGCAGCTGGAAGAAAAAGGGGAAATGCTGCCTGTTTCAGTGCTGGAAGGTACTGGATGGTTCTCAGAGATATGTTGTATTTCCATGGCTTGCTTGTGTGGTGTTGGAAGAGTCAGTTCCTTCCTTTCTCGTTGCCTTTCCAACCGCTTCGTTTGACATGTGTATCTACGTCACAAATCGTTTGGGGCTGGGGCTGGATCTCACACTCAACTTGATCCTCCAAATTCTGCCCAAATGTAACTAATCAACAATATACCAAAATACGGGTATTAGAAATCACAAATATCTTTCATTATAATTGTGATAAACATGTTTTCCTCTATTTTCTCTTTCATCTTTCATTTAATGATGCTTTTGTGTCTGGCTTGAATCACCCACACTTTTTCCATTTGGATTGGCTTCTGGTGTGAAGTTTAGCAGCTGTACCTTTTTTTATGTGTTCTCTCTCACTGCTGCAGTATGTGAAATTGCAGCTTTCTGTATGACAGACAGTTTCTTACGTGACTATGTTAGCCAGAAAACACTGCAATATCAAATAGACAGAAGTCTGTAGTGTTATTACCTGGGACAGGGAGAGCCTATGTCACCCGGTGCCACACCCCTCCAAACCCCAAAGCTCTAAGGATACTGTGGTGCTCAGTTAAATCTGAAGTAACCTAAGCATCCTGCCATTTGTATTCACTTTTTGTGGGCTCTTTTCCTTCCACAGGCCCTTTCGTGGGGCTAAAATAACATAAATAGGCATAAAAATAACATAAGGTCTCTTCTCTTGATCCAGACTTCAAAAACAAGATGAACATGTGATACAATCATGTGAGGACCACATTAGTTTGGCCCTGCAAGTGACTCCCTGAGGCGTATTAAAAGCCTGTGGAAAAACACAAACACAAGTACTAGGAGTATCATAGAATCACAGAATGGTTTGTGTTGGAAGGAAGCTTTAAAGATCATCTAGTCCAAACCCTAAATCTGTTTCTCCTCATGTTTTCTGCTCTAATGCAAGGGCCGACATGCGGACTTGAGAGCAAGGTGAGGTCTCTTTTTTTGATGAGCATCCTGTTGGAAAAGTGTGGCAATTTCTGATGCTGCAGGTTATTGCAGTTGTGGTGGTGGAAGACAAAGCAGACGGAGTCTAGCTTCGTTGTCCAAAGGTAGAATCTGATCAAAATGATGTGTTTTTAAGAAGTGAAGTCAATTGGAAATAATGGGTAAAACTCTCTGGTCTTTATTCAGTTCCGATTCATAGGTGAAACTCCAGTTTTACAGTTAATCTCACATGATTCTGAAAGGAAGTATTCCTGTTGATAACTTGCATGCGTAAGACCTATGCTACATATCTGTGAGTTACAGGTACTGTTTTGAGGGCTCCCAAGGTGGTTTTCTGTTAATATATCTAATGCATACACAATATTGTATCTACTTATGTTCTAACAAAATGGGTTCTGAGATCAGCCTGAAGGAAAAGGGTGACCTCTCTGGAAAACTCGAAAGTTGGGACCTGAACTGGTGGAGAGAGTGCACAAATTCTTAGCTTCTCAAGAATTTTTAGATTTCTTAGGTGGAAAGCATTGTTGGGTTTAGTTTGGTTTGTTTACTGCGCGTCTTTCCCTGCAGACCACCTTCTCTGTCTTTCAGTCAAAGTAGCTTCTGGGAGCTCACGTGGATGTTTTGTGCTGCGTCATATGCACAGTAGAATCTATGAGAAGCAGAGAGCTGCTGAAATGATTTAGTATCTGTTTTTACTGGTTGGTTTACATTTTGATAAATACCTGCATTGTGGTGCTGCTGAGTCTTTGGAGAACGGGGATGAGGAAGGAGGCAAGGATTATGAGCAATTCTGTGCTTTTTTTTTTTTGGGTGCAGTTTATTTAGCGCCTCTGCAAAATTTAACATGAAAACTCTTTAAATCTTAGCACAGTACTCAGAGAGGTAGAATGTCATAAAGGTGTCTGGTAAACAGATGTTCCAGTCTGTATAAGCTGCTGGGAAAGTGTGCATCGTTCTGAATAAATATGGAAGCAGCTGCAGCTTTGGAAGCTTTGGTTGCCTGATTAAGTACTTCGGACATGTATTCCACTTGGCAGTTGTGGCTGTGGTGATCTAAAGATGCAAGTAAAGCCTAGTTTACAGTAATAGACAATATCTTTTATTAAACCAAGTGATACAATTAGAAAAATAGGTTCACTTCCAGGCAGTTAAGTCCTTTGGGTTTATGAATACTTCAACTACTGCACCTAGCTAATGAATGTACATAATGCAGAGGGAATCTTCTCTGTTGTAGGCTTCTGACAGTTGAGTACCTTTTGTGGCATTCACTTACTGGTTTAGCTCCTTTAAAAACCATTCTGATAAACAAGAGTAGAAGTCTTCTTGGGCGGGTTTCATAAGTGTTCATGGCACAAAATCCAGAAACTTACACTAAAATCAGTGTTCAACACATTGTCAAAACTGTCTGAAATTGGATTACTGAAAATGAACGTGTGTAAATCTCAACCTAATTTTTCTTTTTGGAAATAAACCATTAGTACCTAGCAGTGATAGATCAGGATAGTTTGCTGTCAAGATTCTCTTGTGACTGGTAGCGAAGAGGTGTTACGTGCTTTAATAATGGTGATATACATCTCATTGCTGCAAGATCACCAGAAGATACCTAGAAGTAAGAGTTCCAAGGCTTAACATCAGAGTCATTCAGCAAGATTATTAGAGGGAGATGTTTTGTTTAGGGTATTCACTTTCTGGCTTTTAACTTGAGACACTTTAGGCAGCTGGTTCTCCGAAAATCTGAGTGGCTAAACCTCTTACATATCTCTTGGATAGACAAAATTAGCACTTGTTTTAAATAATTATTTTTTTAATAAAACTTGAAGTGAGCATTCTGCCCAAAATCATGCTAGGACATTGTGAAATCCAACATGAACTCAAGACTGTTACAAGGTTTAAGTGAAAAATATTCAGGAAGGCAAGAAATGCCTTTCTGGCTGGTATTGTGACGTGTGTTCCGTGCTGCGACGCAGGCTCAGAGGGGTGAGCTAAGTGGGGTTTTCCACCATGAGTAAAACTCCCGCTTCTTGGAGGTGTAATTCAGAATTATTTTATTATCTGATCTTTGGGTCGTTTCATTCTTTTTCCATGTAGCTGGCTATCTATCATATTTGACAGAGAAATTGCTATGACAAAATGCTAAAAGCTCTCGCTCTGGGCTATTTGTAATCTACTGTAGGTGAAAGATCACAACACATTTTTGGAAGATTTATGTGTCGTACCCGTGTGCTGTGCTGGATAGGATAAATGGGAGTCGACAAACTACAGGACATGAGATTCAAACCATTGACCCCTGTCACGAAGAGTCATCACAACTGTATGTTACCACGTTTATGTTCAGGAGTTAAAGGCTTTGCTCTGAGGGAATCTCATAAATGCTTAGCAGAGGTACAGAAATGCAGCTCTTTTTCAGTCTTTCAGCTTTATTGTGGTGGTCAATAGTTACAATCTCTTCTCAGGCCATTGTGGATTTTAGTGCAGAATATTTGTAAGCAATCTTTAAGTCTTCAAGTTGTTTGTGCAGAATAATGCATCTGTTTCTTGAAAAGGGCATAGCTACTTAATGCCAGTTCAGCTTGAGCAGACTCATCATCTTTTGCTGATCCTTTAATAGCCCAGTGTTTCAAACTATTTCCCAGCTCTAGGATCTCTGTTAACTCTGTCCATTTCTGAAACAAAAGCCCTGATAAAGCAAAAAGACTTCGGGATATATGAAGCACTGTTTTCAAATCAAGTATATACTTCAGTGTTCTGCTGAACTAAGCCCCAGATTTCTGCAGTGCATCATAATGCAAGAGAATAACAGGGGGAGGACGGATGCATGCAGCTGCTCCTCTGCCTGTATGACAGACGTGATTTAAAACATTATCAAGCCTTTTTAGAAAACAGGGAGGAGAGGAATGAAGAGAGGGTGAAGCTGATGGAGTGAAAGGTGAGTCGAAAAGTGATGACTGAAGGGAAGGCCTGAGCTTACTGCAAGTTGAGGCACTGCTCTTGACAGTCACCAGGCTGGAACCCGTCCCATGTAGAAGATCACAGGATTTCACTGTCTGTATTGCTGTCTTGAGGTTTTTCAGCATGTGTAGCTGGCCAGCTGACCCTCCAAGCTCAGATATAGGCTCTATGCAATACTGAGCACCCTTCGCGGTGTTCATAATGCAATGCAGGCTTCTTAAATTATACATCATTATGAGGGGCATATAACCGATTAGTATATGGATTTGTTCTGCATGTGCAAATCTTTTCTTGGGCTAAGGAAGTGTCATACAGGGACTTGGCTGAAGAAAAAAAGAAAACAGTTTAATCTTAAACTGTAATTGTCATCCTCTGGCTAATGATAAGCAATATTATGGCCTGCATATCAGCTGTAATTAAGCAGTAAGACACAGCAAGGTGTATGTTACAGAGAGATAACACAGTGCTTAAGAGCCAATGACCTGCAAAGCACATTATCTCCCAGCTGCACAAGCCCTACGGACTCAGTTTGTACATGTGTGGTAGCAAATCCACTGTCCCCTCTTCCCCTGCCTTCACGCTGCTTTTCAAGGTGCAAAAATTGCAAAGGATTTTCATGTTGTTGTGTCATGATTTTTTAAAAAACCTTCCTTTTTATATTAGTCAACTTCTGCACATGTAACAAGCCAGTATGAAACATTCTGAGTTATCATTCACTGGAGTTCTGGGAAATTTGCCTCACTTAAAATGAGGCCCTTCAGTGTTTTGTTAGACAAGTAAGTGTGGAGTGTGCCGGGAAGGCTTCTCACCGATGATCCAAGCACCAAACTGACAGCAACTCTTCATTTGCTCCAGGAAAGATTTCCTATTGTTTTCAAAGATAGCAGAGGGAGCTTTGAGCTGGGACAGAGTGTCGGATGAAACTTGTTTCAAAGTAGAATTGATTTTTGGTTAGAATTAAAGACTGGAAGCGTGAAGCTTGTACTGTTTGTATTAAACGTGAAAACCTTTCCTGTCAAGGTACCGTTGCCCATGTAAATGTCCTATATAGACTGACCAAACTGTGATGCTGCGTGGGTGACTGAATTAAAACCAGGGCTGACAGTGTGGCATAAGCACTAAGAAATTACCCATCAAGAAAACAAAGGGGATTGGAGCGTCTGAGTCACGTTTCTTTGAGCGGGAGAATGCATGGTTTCTGTTGTATAGCATAGGAACCCTAATGTGAAACTAATGTTGGAGGAAGAAAGCCTAGCAAATGAGGCCTTCCGAACTGTAGAACAGTGTTGGTTTTGCCCTGTCGAGCCCTGTCAGGGTGTTGCTCTGATCGGGGGAGAAGGTCTGCTAAAGGAAAGGGAGGTGGTGGCAGGCAGAGGCGTGTGACCCTTCCCCGTGGCATTTGCCTCTGAAGAAACTCCTGGAAAGAGGGCCAAGGGCAAGTATCTTTGTGCCAAGTTTCAATGGCGTATTCGTGGTGCAGGACGGGAGTGTATTTACGATCACAGGCAGACGCTGTGCGTGTTCCATTTCTGAGCAATCAGATACGCGTTTTGAGGCTTATTTCTTATGTTACACCAATGACTCTTTGCAGGGCAAAAAACTTTGTCGCTGTTGATTGACAAAATTTTCAGTTAAGCATCATGGATCTACTGCCTCTGGGTATTGGGCAGCTACGTATAATTGTACAAAACTAATATAAAATACAGTAGATGAAATTGCTGAATTTTGTTCCTGTGTAACAGTCTGTCTCATCCTTTGCTTATTGATATTTCTCCACGCATGTACCCCTCTCACCCCCGCTGTACAAATGGAATTCCAGATATCAAATTAGAATGTTACTGTGATCTTTGTGAACAAACTAGTCACAGGTTAGTCTTGGTAGAGTGAGAAAAGCAGAAGTAAGTTGAGGCAAGAAGAGAAGTGTGTTATCTGAGGTCTTTTAGCCAATAATTGCCAGAACGGAATATGTATTTTTTGATTTACCAGGTTTTTGCTAATGTCATCCATTGCAATGGGTGGATACTTACTCAGCCAAACGCAAGATTTGGGCAGGATGGAAGGACAACCCTCTTGTAGCCTGAGTTGTACTATACGTTGTCAGAAGCAGAGACAGGTTCTTAGGATTTGAATGGCACTTAGCCCATCTGGACCCTGATTTTAGTTGGATGTCCTAGATATTACTGTAATAAAAATATAAATACATAAATTTAAGCTTAATATAAGAGCAGAGAGACGAGGCAGAGGCAACAGAAACAGCTGTCTCTTCCTCAGAGTCCTTCTACTGGGTGAGACTGTTTCTGATTACAGCTGTAGCACTGTAAATGGCTGCTAGATGTCTGGTGATAATCCATTCAAAGCAATTACAAGGCATCCGTCACCAGCAGGGTCTGAGCCACAGGCTTCTTATCTGGGAAAATTGATGGAAGAGAAGCGGGGAGTGAGGGAAGAAATCAATGCCTTTCACCAATGTTATCTGCCAAATTGAATTAAGCAGCATGGGATCCCTGCTTTACACACTGTGCGAGTCAGAGCTTAAAGAATCTGTTTATAGTAAGCTCAGTTCATGGGCAAGGCTGGTGGGGGAGCTATGCTTTACTACTACTTGCTTGCAATTTCTTGGGCATCAACTAATGTCTGTGGGACTTGTGTGTGCAAAAGGAGTTCAGAACTTAACAATGTACAGAACCTTTAGCCTAACAGCACCAGTTCCGGTTGTGAACCTTGTGTCTGCTTGTGGTCTTAATGTATTGCTCTGTGTTGTTTTTCTTTTTCTGGTGTAGACGAAAGTATCTCATTGCTCACCGCATCCCAATTTTTACATGCAAAGGATTGTAGAGAATGCAACTGTGATGACGTAAGCAAAGATACGATAATTGCATACATCGGAGGCAGTACTAGTGAAACGCTATTGCTTCAAAATGATGCATGCGTTGAATCTTTTGGCAATGCAGTTGTGCTGCACAGCATTTAATCCGCTGCTGAGATCTACTGTAAGTCCATGGGTCTTGAGTTCAGGGGCAGGGGCAATGCCTGCAAAGGTTTTGGGTGGGGTTTTTTAATGTGCAAGGACACGTAGCGTATTGCCGTGGGTTTTGGTGTATTGCTTTCATTAGTATATCTGCTTCTCACTTCATTTGCCTGATGGGTTGGAAAGGTAAGTAAAGTAAATTTGACTTCTGCATGTCTAACTGGTTACTCATTTTGCAAAGCAGTGTTGAAATCTAGGAGCTAGATCTAGGAGTGCTTAACAGTATCACCATCTGTGAAATGACCCTTTCTTCTACTGTACCTGCAATCGACATTGCAAAGGCCACCAGTGCATCTCTGGAGATGTTTGGTAGGTGCTTCCTACTTGGTATGTGAACAAATAAGAATGTAGATCCATGCACACAACAGCAGGGAGATTGCCACTTGGGATGCTACAAAAAAGAGCCGTTTGTGCTGGTCAAATCAGTTTCATCTTTGGGCTGCGTGACCAACAGCTTTGTTAATGCATTGCGTAGGACCTGTTTTTGTACTTTGGCCACGTAAAGGCGGGGGGTTAATGACGTTTTTGGACTACTAGCCAATGAAGGAGTTTCTGCAGCTCAAGGGCATCTGGTGTTGCAGGTCTTGGAATCAAGTCCTGCAGCCAGCACACGTAGCCACTTGTTTCATGAACTCAAACGTCATGCAGGTAAACCCGGTTTGTGGATTTCTGTTTGGAGGTTTTCTTCCCAAGACAACGATGATCACTCAAGCTCATAGTCTTTATAGTGTTTACAGAAACGAGCAGGTTTTGGAACAAATCTGACCACCTTTGAAGCAGTAAAACCTTATTTTCCTTTGACCCACGTAGGTTTCCTCTTGTCCTGTGGGTTTTTTCTTACACTTCATACGTATGGGAGAGACAAGAGTAGTAATTTGGGATGAGTGGTAGAAGGGCCAGAGGATTAGGATAGCTGGGCCAGAATAGGCTCTGGGGAAGTACTTAAAAGCATGACATTCTCAAGGTTCCAGATTAAGGAGCTGACTCGGCAGAAAACAAATACATAAGTAAATCCAAAAGGATGAGCCAGAAAACCTGCAGATACTGTACAGAACAATTCAACTAAATCAGTTCAGCGCAGAGGTCTGTGGAAACTTTTTTCGCTCCCAAATAAAAGTGTGTGGGAATTTGCATTGCAGTCAGGTATGCTTAAAGTGCGCATAAGCCATCTAATAAAAATTCCACTGGAGTGTACGTCACACAGCTGTGTTTTATTATATTTGTGCTCTCTTCCTACTGACGGTGCCTTTATAACCGGATTACTCACATATCATCATTAACTCTGACACTCCTGGGTTTTTACTGCTTCCCTGGTTCCTATCATCTTCTGCAGGTTTTATCCCTTCCTTGCAGATGTGCCAAGATGTATTTCTTTAACATCTTTTTAGCAAATGAACATGGGGGCACGTAAAAAGTATGGTTTGGATACCAGGGGCAGTAACTAGAGCTCTCGTAATTTCTACCGAAAATCCCTATCAACCCTCTACTCTGCCACGTAGGTGTTAAGTTTTCCCTTTCCTCCATCTGTTGGGTATAAATAAGGGGTGCTGCTTACAGTAAAATGGAAATGACTGAGGTGCAGCGCTGAGCTGTTCCTTTAATCCTAGTTTTGATATTTTGCAGCCATTTCTTTCGGGCATGCTCCATACAAACATTTTAATTTACTATGTGTGTACCACGTTGAGAATGAGCAGCTCCGAGAGTGTGCGTGTGTGGGGCTTGGTTTGGTTTTTATTTTGCTTTTTTCCTGACAGCTGACTGTCATGAGCTATTGAATAAGACATGTGAAGACTTCTTACGTCGGGCCTCAGGAAATTTGATTTTTATTTCTGGTCTCCAGCAGCCAGTTTGAGCTTGGGTCAGTTCATCTCACTTTGCCGTTGATTTTTTTTTTTTTTTTTTTTTTTTTTCCCCTTTTTTTTT
>VZSC01008467.1:397361-416924 GCA_013398225.1 Steatornis caripensis | reverse complement strand
TTTTTTTTTTTTTTTTTTTTTTTGCCCCTTATTCTTTGTTGTTCCTGCTTGAATGAATGCTCTTTGGGTAGGGAATGTAGCTCACTAAGCATTTGTAGAGAGCTGAGCACAAAGCGGGCTGGGGCCTCTATTAGGCTTTTTAACTATTTCTGCCTTGTGAAATGAAGTTGAACTCGAGGGGTCCTTAAGCATACCAGGTTCTGTGAGTCAGGTTTCTGTGCACATTGCCAGCTTCAGCTGGACTCAGAGCGTCTGTTGATCTCAAAGCATTTTTATTGTGCTCGGGAAGAACGGATCCCTGGATTTTTGGTTGTGGACTGGGCCACGGCTTACTGAGCCATGCTCATTCTTAAGCCATTCAGATTCCTTGTGGGAGCTCGCCTGGGGTGCTCAACATACTCGGAGCTTCCCAGCTGAGAATGCCCGGAGTTCTGCAGGAGCCCGCAAGCAAGCTTAGCGAGCTCTCGCTTCCATGTGAACAGGGATGGTGGCGGGTGCGTTGGGATGTGAAAACAGGTTACGACCCATTGATTGACCAGTCGTGTACATACCTGTAGGACTTCTTGCAATGTAGAAAATACGTTGTAATTATAGCAAGAACTTGACAGCCAATATATGCAAAAGCATTTCCTCCAGTGCTGTTCCCTTCGCGTAGCTTACACTGAGAGTGTAGAAAGAGAAAATACTGTGTTGATAATGAATCAGTGCAGTGACAATGTGAATGCACTTTTGGTTTTGGACGTAGTCAAAAGCATTTGACTGCGTCGGTTCCTGTCTGATTCCTGGTATTTTGGTTCTCATAGTAAGTAAATTATTCTGGCAGAGTAATTAGAATTTTCAAAACGCAATTACTCCCTTAATCACGAACACAAGACAGTTTGGCTGGTCTTTCTTACCAGGCTGCGATGTTGCCCTCAGAGTTCCGTGGTGACAGAGTACGTAATAATGCTCTCAGCCTCTGCTGTTAACACTTATCAGTCCAGATCTGGTTTGATGTTTTGTTTCTGTAACAGCAATAGCATGACAAGTCTGTCACTCTGAGAAGTAACACCAGGACAGGGGGCCCGTCTCTTCAACACACAGTTCTGCTCTAGACATAGCCAGGTTCCTCAAATGGTCCCAAATGCTGTGCGGTTTAATACAACATGTGAGGCAATAAGAATTTCTATGGAACTACGTCCTCAAAACACACTAAACAACTCTTTGTTAACTCTTGATCAAGCAATGTGTCATTTTCCCGTTCTCACTACCTGTAATTTACCCTGTATTTTAAAGAGCAGTCTTCGTGCTCTGGTTCTTCTGTGCAAGTGGGCATTCCAGGTGGGACGTCGGATGAGGTTGAGAGATAGTGGTGACCTGTGCATGAACTGCAGCTGCTTCGGTAGAGGCGTGCTGCCAAGAGAAAGACTGTAAAAATCCAGAAAGGGGGAGTAAAAGAAAAGCTTTTCACGAGTGACCACGAGTGTTCTGGACATCTTGGTTTCTTACAGCCCAGTAAGAAACTCTCTGCAGGCACCTGACTTAATGCCTTTGGGAAGTGTGGCTCTTCTCAGTATGTCCCCGGCTGTCAGTTTAGACTCAGAAACTACTTCTGAATACCTAATTTATTATGTCAAATTAAACTGGTGTCCTTGATACACAGCTGTTACCTGGCAAATTAGGTGGTCTGGGGTTGTTTTCATACGATTCTTGGGTTTAAATATAAGCCAGTTAGCAAAAAAAAAAACAAAAAACAAAAAACAAAAAAAAAAACAAAAAACATGCGTGATTTTGTGGGTCTTCTGAAGTTTTACCAACACTTACCCCTAGCTCCGTGGAGATCTGCGACAGTCATCTCGAGTCTACGTCTCCCATCTGGAAGACTTGAGTCGGGACAGTGGAGGAGGCAAATGAAATGCACAGGTTTTTGCTTTGTGAGTTTGTGCTTGTAAACTGGGTCACTTAAATGAAAGCTCCTAGAATACAGAGTAGCCAGATACATTGGGATAGCTGAAAAGGGATAGTCCAGGAATAAGGAAGGTGTCCAATGGGACTGGATAGCTGGATTCAGGCAATTCGGAAATTTCCACATGCGAGGCCAAACCTTATTTCCAAATTACCCTCAGCTAACTTTAGAAAGAAACTAAAACAAACACAGTTTACTCCTAAATTGTTTTGAAAACTGTAGAAGTGCTATGTCCTCCTTAGCCGAGTTGGCAGCCTGGCACAAACCCAGGGCTGATACGGATGTCGTTCTGTCTGTAACGGCAGAAATACAGCCTGTTCTCCTGGAATCGTCATCTTCCTACCAGGGAGGGCTTCTCTTGTGCAAAATGTTGGCCTGCTGCTGTTGTAGCGCTGGGTGTCAAGTGAGCGTTGAACCATTTTCCTGATCTGCAAAAATGTGTATCTTGTCTTTATTCTCTTTGCATCATAATTTTGAAGTGTTCTTTGACCATTGTAGGGGTAGTAGGATCTGTATCTGTGCATTTGAGTTAATTTACTGATTTGCTGTGGAATGGTAAAGGAATTTTTCCTCACGTTCCTAACTGAAGGAATCCTACTATTCAAGTTAAGAAAAGGAGCTGGTGATTCTTTAAAGAGCTGGGAGTGTGACTCCTGCCCCGTGGGGTGTGAGAACATCTTCCTTTCTTTAAAGCCATTTTGCTTCAAAATGGGCTATTTCCAAAGATACTACAAAGTTCAAAGAAAACGTTGATGTGACGTGCTGACAGAAACGCAGCTGCTCTCGCAGAAAGTAACTGGCAGCGTGGTCTCTTCAGACCTATTTTTTGTGTACAAAATCTGTGGAACAGAGTTACTGAAGTGTATCGCTTAAGCAGATCGGAAAACTTAAAAGATTTGTCAGCTGTATACTGTAACTACAGAAGGTAATTGTCAATAGAGGAAAGTTGTTTGAACTTCTGAACTTTAGCAAGCAAAATGCTAGCCGTTGATGTACAAGTGAAAGGACAGGTATAGGAATTGTGTATGGAGGCACAAGATCTTTGTACAAGGGAAGGCTACGGACCTGCGTTTAGACTTTATCTTAATGATTCCCCTTGGTACCAAAAACGAGTGAAAACACCATTTTGCGGCCAGTCATTTGGGGGCAGGCATTAGTAATGCAGTTGCATCCCATTCTTCAAGGCTTTAGACATGCCAAACGTAGAAACGTACGCTGGAAAAGCTGGACAGCTGCTCTGCATGCACTTGGCTATGTTGGTTAGTGTTTGCAGGTTCCAGCCTTGATCTCCATTCACTTATCACCTCCAGGAACTGAATCTGCTTTGGTTCTGGGTTTTTGTAAGCACTAAGGGGTCAATTCAGCCATGGTCCTTCGGACGGTTCTTTGTATGCATCCAGATGAACTGAGTCAGAAGACAGGATATACAATGTGTATGAAGTTAACTGATGACACTTTGTCATTATCTTATTACTGTCTATAGTTTTTTCCAAGGTGAGTTGTTGTCAAGCCATTATAGGAACCCTTCGCTCCAAAAGCAAATCGGCCCCCACAACACCTCCTGGGCTGTTGTGGCTTGTACGCACCTCTTTGTTTCCAGCAAATGCACCGGTTTATCTAAATTTTTGAAAAGAATTTTCTCCCTGTTGGGAGCGGGAGAATGAAATTATGGATTTGATTCTCAATAGTCCAAAGTTGGGAGTGTCCATTGGCATCACAGACAGGTAAGAAGCATTTTTGGTGATGAACCCTGCCTTCTCGGGCGCTTCTATGCTACCTGTCAGCAGAAGCAAGTGGAGCGGAGCACTGGAGAAAGCACTAAAGGCGCCAGAACCCAGTGGCTGTAATTACGCTACGAAATGAGATTTTTAGCAAAAGACACTCTAGCATAGGAACAGGAGGCCTGCAGTAGAGAAGCCAGAATCAAATTCTTACCGTTTCAGCGGTTTTCTTTTGGGCTGTAGGGTTTTAATGCAACAGCTGAAGAGGGAAAGAACGGTGAAAGGGTCTGACTTTCATGTGGTGAGCGTTTGAATTTAGGCTAAACTGTGATGTAGGGCAGTGGTGGCTAAAACCAAGTGCTCTGCTGCAGGTTGTCTGTGTTGAAGAAAACACATTCGAAATGTACAATAATTGAACGCCTTCGTAGGCGGTTCTAGCAAAACCGAGAGGAGGGGGGGCATTGCTCTGAACTCCCTACAGAATGCAGCACGTGCTGCGGTTTGTCCAAGAGCTTGTCATTAAACAGGAGGCTTTAAGACTTCAAGCCTGTAGTTCCTGCATCGTTTGTGAGCAAAGTTCCCATATTTTCATTCATGCAGAAAACAGCAAGAATGGTTAGTTCACTTTAGAGTCTCTAATACTTATGAAAAAAAAAAACAAACTTCTTGCAGCTTTTTGTGTTTGTGCTCGTTTTGTCAGCAAGGAGGGCAGGGGGAGAAGAAAAAAACGATGGAGAAGTGATATGCTGCAGGGCGTGGGCAGAATACAGCTCTAGCTTTGTGTCGGTGTGGCTGGCCAGGAACGCGTAATGACTTTCACCTTCTCGAGAAAGACTCAGCAGCTCGGCCTGGTTTTGCCCGCTGCTACTATCCAGGTGGTAGAAACAGGAAATAAACCAAGCCCTTAGAAAGCAAGGCTGCGATGAGTCAGAAATATGAAGTAGAGATTTTTTTTTTTAAGCTGTTCGCTCATTCTCTGGCTTTTCCACTGTCTTACAAGGGCATGTTAAGAAATGTACTAGAGCTGTGGAAATTCTGCAGCCGTTTCTCAGAAAACCATGAGAGAATTACTTTAACATATGTTTCCTTGCTTTTTGCTTTTTTCCTCTCTTGTATTTGATTTTTTTTGACCTGGTACAAACTTGTATATGCTTACAATTCTCACTATTCAGAAGAAATTTCACTTTGTTGTTAGAATTTCCCCACAAAGTTGTACGCATTGTCTCCAATTCAACTCCATTATTAACATGTAATCATTTTTTCTGTCATCAGACTTCGGAGGTGGCACGTGTCACGCGGAGAGGTCTGACCGATGCTAGCTGTAGTTTGTGTCTGTGGGTCTGCGGGTAAGCCGCTGGCCCACTCGCTCGCCTGTGACCACGAGGCTGCAGCAGGCTGTGCAGGCGCCCTGCCTTAAGCTTTTTCTTGATGTGGCTCGACGGTGCCCCAGTTCCACTGCTCCCCACCCCCGTGTTCAGAGCATCCTTCTAGCCTGGCACTGGATTTCCTTCCCAGCACTGCAGTAAGGCAGCAGGGTTTGTTGTTGTTGTTATTTATTGCTGTTACCTGTTGGTGCTTTAGCTACCTCTACACGTGCAAGCAGGGAAATTGATGTAAGGCAAAGGACAGTACCAATCAGTTATGTGTGCGCATGTGTGTAGCAGAGTTTCTGTAAGTTTGCAGTGCTTAACTGCTAAAATGGAGAAGTCCTGACTTTTCAGACAGAGGTACCTAGCACTTTGTCAGATACCTGTACGGTCTCTGATGTTTGCCTGTCCTGAACAATTAGGCCACAGCTCCAAGCCCAGAGAACTCAAAAATCAGACCATAGCTGTGTGGTTTTTTTCTGGACAAACAATTTTATTTTAGGTAATGCGTCTATACACTGTACATTCAGTCACTGTGGTATATAAGCATAGCTATTTTCATACATAATCTCATAAAGTCCTTTATTTTACAATATTATCTGCTTCAAGGGGAGGGGATGTGGAAAAGGGGGTGGAAAAGGACTATCAAGGTACACAGCGAAATAGATAAATATGCCAAGCTTTTTTCTTATTTTTTTTAAATCAGGCATTTATAAACAAGAAAGCATACATTACTTACATAAAAATAGTTCTAGAATAGTAGAGTAAGTAAGTCATAATATTGTCATTAGCAGCAGCATAGGAGAGACCAGGATAACAAAAATGTGCTGAAATGCTATTGGCTATTATAAATGTAAAGATTTATTTTTCTTCAATTGAAAAAATGTCATTTCTGTGAGTTCTTTTGAGTTAAAAAAACAAAAAAACCCCCAAAAAACCCAACCAAACCAACAAAAAACTTTTTCTCTAAAACATATGAACTGATGAGAGGGCAGAATGGAAAGAAAATCAACCTTTTGGTAATAAAATACTTTACAGTGAAAATAAGGACAAATAAAATGCAAATGATGGAGAAAGGTTAACCCACATTTAAAACTTGCAAAAAGATTTTTTTCGTTTGTTTTTCCTTACAGACAGCAAAGGTTCTTCTTCGTTAAAAACACAACTCATAAAACAAGACAACTACCAGGTAAGAAAGAGTTTTGAAAAAGTAAACACCATATACACTTATAATACAACAGTGTAAAATGAAAAAAAAGTATTTACACGTTGAATTTACTTGTAACTTTTTTTTACATTGGCTAGTTCTGTTTGAAAAGCAGAATATTATGTATACTAGTTAGCTGCTCCATAGATATGAATGTTATTGCTGTTGGTTTTTTTCCCTTCGTTAAGTCTTCTTTCAGTAATAGAAACAATGAGTAATTAAACTGAATATACAAGAATTATTAAGTAATATATATTTTAAGTAAGGGAGAGTCAACAGCCTGTATGAAACACCTCTTCTCCCTTTTAACTCCTCAAAGGAAACTAAAGAGCAGGTGAAATGAGAGATGTGACTTTTCAGTTCCTACACTCACAGGCTGGAGTGCAACTGGAATGCAGCAGGGACTCCACAGTACGTCCAAAGAAAAGCAATGCCATCTGAACGGGCTAACGATTGTTTTACCGAAGCGTTGCAGACGCAGAAATTACACACAGAACTCCCTCCCCTCAAGCACCTTCACGGATTTTTTTCTTTCTCTCTGAACATTCCCACGGTTTTGACAGCCCTTTTCTGGAACTAGTGTCTCTGTGGCAGTCTTCTGACAATTTTAAAATAAATTACATGCACAGGAATTCTGAGTCAGAAGTAAATTATATATTCTGCAGAAATAATTAAGATTTTATTGTTAAAATGTATTCAGGAAGGACAAAATTATTTAAGACCCCTATCCTGTAAACTGTCCTGTTGATTAACTGCTGGTGTAGAATGTTTGTTCCCCATCTTCTTGCACCTTATTTAATCTCACTGATTTTAAACCTTAATTTACGGAAATGCTTTTACTAGGATGTTTTCACTCCCAAAGATCAGCTGACGTTGAGCCTTAACCTCAAACTTTGTGAAGTTCATTTGTGGTACGTTGGACTTTACAGAATTAGTGTAATGTGCGGCAAGAGAAGAAACCGTGGTTTTGTAACAGTGGTTGGAACTCCATTTTGGAGGCTTCCTTCCTGCAGATCTTATCCTGTTTACAGGTGAGGCAGAGGTGATGCTGGTTGTTTTGCTACACTGTTTACTATTGGTAAGACTACTTACTGTTCTTTTTTTTTTTTTAAAGAAAATACACATTGAATTAATTTTGGATGCTAAAAGCCTCATACGCACAGATGAAGCGCGCCAGTGGCTCGGCATGCTTCCCTAGACACGCAGGAAAGAAAAACTATGTCAGGTGCTGCAGGTAAGTGGTGGGCCACTTTTCCTCTGAATAAGCAGAGAGGGGACACGTTGCCACTTTCTGGTGAGTCATAAGGGGAGAGACACAACCAAGGATCGGGGGAAAAAAACAAACAAAAATTTTAAAAATCAGGCTTTGAAGCAGCTGACAGTGGGGGTGGGAATACATTTGTTCTATGTGTAATTTCTCAACATGGCAGTAAAGCAGAGCACATGAGACGCTTGAAATGCACAATGATCAACTAAAGCTAAAATTATTTAGTTTCCCTTGAAGAAATGAGTGAATAATACAGATCTGGAAATCATAAGGCTGAGAACATTTTTATGCATACTGCATAACAAAATAAACCCTTTACATAAGACAGTAATAATGCCCATTAATGAATATACGTATGGCAGAGATTTTAATTCCATGCATATGATTTAATAGCAGAAAAAAAAAAAACATACAAAGAAGCAAAAAAAAAAAAACCCCAAAAAACAAAACCACATTAAAAAAAACCTGCTTAAGCATAATCAAAATTCCTTTTGCATTGCACTTTAGAAGAGGAGATCTGTGTCTAGACTCGGTCTCCAGCATCCCAAACAAACACACAAGGGCAGAGCCCTGTAGAACGGACAGTTTCATGTCATTTACTTGGTATAACTGCTTCTTGCTCCCAACAGTTTTACATTGTCCCAGTAATTCTACTCCTTTCATATTTCTTCCTTTTTGTACCTAAAACATATATATGAACTTCTTTGTTAATGCTCACAGTTATTATAATGGTTATAATAATGGTTTCAAGCAAACAGCTCTTGTTTTTTAAAAAAACAAAACAAAACAAAACCTCTCTAATGTACTGTAAGTAAATACTATAATTTTAGGATTGGAAGCCGCTTTCTGTCTACTGGGAAATCATTTTTAAGGTTACATAGTTTGCATTAATGTCCAAAAGCAAATAAGGATTACTGGAAATACGTTTCTTCGTTTAGAATAACTAACTTGTGTGTATGATGATGCATAAGGTTTTCTTTTTTTTTTTCTCTTTTTATTCTTTAAGGTTAAAAAAAGTGTCAGCATTGCCTATATAAGATGCTGAGAGGAAAAATGAGCTGGAAGGCACATCTGCAGCCCCAGATCAAATTTTCACTTCATGCTGATAAGCTCGAGTGTAGAGGAGGTGAGTGTTTATGGGTGAAAATAACTTTTCTCTTGTTCAGTAAAGCACCAACGTTATTTGTTAAGCACTTCCGGGAGCATCGCTGCTGCTTCCCAGCTTCGGTTAGATCCAAAGCCACGCAAAACAGGGTTAAAACTCAACCAGCAGTGCACTGGTCTGCTGAATTCGTATTTGGTAAGCATTCTACAACTGCTGAATCCTCATTTTGCATAAATGTAAATGATGAGGTGTCACAAGGTGTCACGTGGTGGAAAACTGGGTTGATGATTTTCACATCTGTTAGGCAGGGTAGAATCTAGAATGCTCAACTTGTAAACTTCAGAAATATGGAATAAAATGCAGAGTAAGATTCTCACAAAGTGCAGTTTGGTTCTTTTTTTTTAAAAAAAGAAAGATCAACAACAACAACAAACACCAACAATAAGACAAAGTGATGGCATGCTGCATTTTTATTCCGGGGCTGCGGCTTGGATCCCAAAATTAAAGTAATTTCTTTTTTTAAAAAACAAAAAAGTTTCTTTTAAAAAAGATGTAGGCTTATTCACAGCAGCAAAGATGTTGGTTTTCTTTTCTGTAGTATCCAATAATGCGATGTTGCGCTCTCCTTGGGCACAGAAATCCTGACTGACAGTTCATGATAAAAGCAGGTAAATACTGAATTTATGGTAAGATGGTGCAACAAAGATGAGTTTTCCAGAAAACTGAAAGCTGAAGTAAAGATTTCAGAATGACTTCAAAACACATCTGTCTTCTGCTTTATTCCTCACCCGGCTTAACAGAGAATCCATTTCCCTCCTCTATTTCCTTCTTTCTTTTCCTAAAGCTGAAGTGCTCTTGGATGAAGTGAGTCTTTTGAACACGTCAATTAATGAAGATGTCTTTAGAAAAGATGGCATGATTTGCAAACACTGAAGTCTGTAAGGCTGGGTTTGTAATTCTGAAGCGTATGTCTTCTCTTGCCATCCCCTTCCCCACTCCCACCCACCCCTTTATAATCCTGCATCTTCTTGTGTTCAGGACAGGAAATGAAGATCATTCTTTCTAAGGAAAAAACCAACTCCGAAAAGCACTCTGAAACTCTCACACAACCGCGTGACGGGATTAAAACTGTGATGGCTTCCTAGATGNATTCTGAAGCGTATGTCTTCTCTTGCCATCCCCTTCCCCACTCCCACCCACCCCTTTATAATCCTGCATCTTCTTGTGTTCAGGACAGGAAATGAAGATCATTCTTTCTAAGGAAAAAACCAACTCCGAAAAGCACTCTGAAACTCTCACACAACCGCGTGACGGGATTAAAACTGTGATGGCTTCCTAGATGGCTGGAAAACTGCTAATGAAATGGCATCATCACCAGAGGGCTTCTACGTTAAGAACCCCAACGCCTATAACAAGTCATTAAAAATTGTGCATCGAAGAATTTTTTTTTTGTTTTGCTTTTAAAGGTTCATTATAAAAATCTTGTTAGTTTTTTAATACCAAGTCTGTGTAATGAATTATTTTAAATAGCTTATAAGAAAAGTTTGTTTGTTTTTAAATTCCAAAATGTTCCAAGAGGCAGAAGGGCAACACCAAAACACTGCCATGCTTGCCTTTTACTCTGATTTTTAGTTGGACGATGCTGCTTGCTTGGAGTTTGCCAGTAGAAAATTTGCTGTGGACTTAAAAGTATTTCGTTTATAAACACTTTGTGTTTTATAGGCACAGTAAGATGTTGTGCTATATGGACTGGAAAAAAAAAAGAGGCGTAGTTCAGTGCTTCTGTTAGAGAGAGTAACGCTTGCCTTCGAACTAATATGAATCCATATTCATAGATCTGTGTGCCAAGACACAACTACTCACACATGCACTTACACACGTACCCCACGCATCCTCCCTTACTGTGCATATACGTCATTCTGTAGGTGTATCAGGTGCTGTGGCAGCGGTTTAGTTCTCCATGTTGCTCGTTGTGTTTTCACTGCTTGGTTGACTGCTGGATTTAGGCCACAGTTGTTCCTGAAGTTCCTTGACTACTTTTTCCAAGTGTTCTCGAGCCTCCCTTTCATGCATGAGGTCAGCTCGGAGCTGCTCCCTGTCAGCCTCTGCATGCTGAAGCTTCACCTGTAGGTCTTCAATCTAGAGAGAGTGTATTAAGAAACATAATAAACTATTTTAATACTCGGTTCTGCTGTGATTTTATACACTCTGGTACAGACTAATACTACCTTAGCACAAAGGGAGAAGAGGAGCACTAAAACTACGTACTTCCAGATCAAAGATTATTAAAGTTAATGCGGGGAAGGAATTCCTCCCTTTTCCCCATATGCTGCCATACAATTATGCGAACTGTTTAGCTTTGAAATTCTTAACTGTTTCTGGTGGCTTAAGTGCCAGAGGGAGGGTGGAAACCAGAACCGCGCAGTGAGTACAACAGAACGCCGGTGCCTGTACGTCTAAAGCCATTACTGTTTCTTTAGGCAGACAGCAATTCGGGAAAGTAAGCTACAGGCGCAGTCTGCACAGGTGCTTTACTTTCAGATCTTTTATAAGGATTATTGGTGTGAGTGCCCAGAAACACACTCAGGTGCTTGTGTAAAAGACCCACGCCTCGGCTCTACATTAACGTCCAACAGAAGCAGCTCATATACAATTAAATTAATTAAACTGTCTAAGGAGGCACGATGGTACAGCGTGGATGGTAGTAACTGTAAAGTAACTTTGCAGAGAAACGGACTTAAATATGTGTCCCAAAGGGCCTCAGAAGAGCTCATGTGCTGGGATCCAACAGCACTCTCCAACTTAGAGCAAGAGATGCAGATGGCCTCAGCCTCCCCAAAGGCCGCGGTCGTCTCTCTTCCTATTTTTCACTTACTGATACCAAAGGCAGAGAAAAGCCACAGCATGCACGAGTGTAAATATGAGAACAACTGCCCTGGTTTGAAATAAATACGCAGTTTTTTTAGGCCACAAATGGCTAAGATTAGCAGTTAGCAAAGAAAGATTGCCGTTTAACAAAGGAAAGGAAGACTCCTATGTTCTGAGCTAAAATGAAGGCTGCCCCGGCAGCAGCTGGATCTCAGTATCAAGGTAAGAAAGACAAAAGAAAGGCAGAAAGCACACTGATACTCAATAGGGATTAAGCATCTACTGCTTTAAGCTTACACAAAGGCATTTACACTCCTGAATGTGTTCTCTTATTTCCTCTCGTGCTTGCCTGGTGCTAGTTCTCTCAGACTAAGCCTGTCTAGAGAATTGTGGTTTCCTTAAAAAATAATAAGTGACTAACAACATAAATGACAAACTTCCTGTGTGCACTCCAAATTAAAGATAAAAGGCTGTAAGGCTTTATTCTAAAATGTCTTACAGGACTGACTTACTTAAGAACTTACTTAAGTCCTATTGATGTCTTGTAAAATTCAAACTTTCAAGTTACTTCTTAAGGTATTTTTTCTACTAAGAAGTGCCACGCAGACATCTCCGAGGTAGTTGCTAAATAAAGCAGCTGTTCCAGCCCCTGAGACGTTGTGTTGCCATGTGGTATTTTGCCCAAGCACAGCACTAACGGGAGGTTGATAGTGCAAATGTGCTATTTGTGTCTGCACAAAATACAAACCTGCAGAACATTCAGCTGCTTGAATTCTCTTTGAGGTGGTTTTAGCCTTTCCTATTGGGAAACCTCATTTATTCCCTCCCAAGGTGGGAGACTGACAATCCACACTGGCAAAACCGTTCATGCATATCACAAAGCAAGGGAGGGCACGCCTGCAGCTTTGCAAAGCTCTGTTTGGTACCTGTGGCATTGACTTTGCCCTTCCTGTTGCCTTGGCTTTCCCCCNCAGCTCTTCCTGAAGGCTTCAGCAAGTGCCTGTGTGTCCCAGGAACACCCTTCCCTCAGCTGGGCCGTTAGCGGGATTTTTACAAGTCTTTTAAAACTACAGATAACGCCTCCGTAAGGACAGAGATGTTTCCAGTTCAGTGAAATGAAAACCCAATAGGAAGTCAACCACCGGTAACGCCCAGCGCAGCAGCTCGCAATCTGGTTATGTTTAGTCTGGACACCTCTTATCAGTGAGACATCCTGTGATGCTAGAGAGGAAGCCCACATCATTTCCTGCTTCTGGTCTCCTAGTCAGACATGTCTCAGAGTGGTACACGCGGACCACTCCCCTTCCCAGTATTGAGAGCCTGGGCTTAGAAGAATTTCTGATTGCTACTGCTTTTTCTTTTCCTTTTCCCCCTCTCGCTTAAAGTAACCACACCAAATATTTGCAGCTCATGCTTTAGGCGTAACGACATGTTCATGAAGCGTGCGGCAGAACAGTTGCTATAGTAAACATGGTCTAGAGGAGTTCCCTTCAACACGACCTCAGGTACGCTACGGCCCGCAAGTTAATCCTGGAAACGTGTGCCACCTATGTGGCATTTGCACGTGAGCAAGTGATCTCTCTCTGCTGTACAAGTTTAAACATAGGCACGTGTGCCCCGTTTCCCAGAGCCCTTCTGTTGCTAACCGTTGCTGGCCCTGGCCTTTTATTTATGCATTTCTCAGCGAGGCTTTTTAGCATGGGAACCAGTGATGGGGACGGTGGTTTGGCAGAGGGATATTTAGGTGGGAGCAGGTCAGAGCAAGGCTACAGGGGAGGCAGCTACAGCAAGGAAAGGAGTTAGCCTTAAGGAGGGGGGCTGTTTGGGACCCCCTCTCTAGGGGCGGGGGGGCTACGGGGGTTAACAACAGGCGTGGGACCATGCCCTTTCATAGGAAACGCATTACTGGGCAACTGGGATTGTTTTACTGGAGGAAGGGGAAGGCAGGGCATGCAACGGGTTCCTTTTCAGGGCTGTTTCTCACAGAAACCCAGGAGGCTGCCATTCTGCGCTCAGCTCAGCCTGTTATGCTGGGTCATTTCAGGGGGCTTGGAACAGTGGATGGCCTTGCGTTCCACATGCCCTGCAACACCAAGACACAACAAGGCGACTTAAGGATGTGCGGCCTGAGCTCTTGGTTCGCTTGGCTTTGGATGGTTTAAATAAGCTGCGAAATCTCTTCTTACAAGAGAAGCTGATGCGGAGAGGGTGGGGAGGGATTTTTAGGTCAAAAGCTTAAAGCGTACATGTTGCTTGTAACAACATGTCCCTGCATTCCTAGAACTTGCACCGAGATCAAACTGAAAGCCTTTTCTTAGACCTGACAGCTTGCTCTTCTTGTGCTTTACAACTGTAAACATCACTCCTTCCCCACACTGCAGTTTGCTTCTTGATGGGCCTTCGTTTCTTTTCCTGTCCTACAGTCCTGACCTACAGTTCCTGTAGGTCTAGGCTGAGGAAAATACTATTAGAGAAAGTGGCTCTGCCTAATATTTACAGTACTGAAATGGACCTTTATGCATTGGCAGTGCCAAAAGAGCATTAGCAGAACTGAAAAACGCGTAGCCTTTGTCTTGGTTCTCAGTAAATGGTGATTTTCAACTGACAAATGTGCAGAGTTCTAGGCAGAATGGTGGGGACTGACTGAGGCGGTCGGAGGGCAGGCAACGTGGCGACACCTTCATTAGGTCTCGGGTTGCAAACCGACACGACAGGGGCAGAGGCGTTCTATAGATAAGAGCTGGACTTGTATCAAACTAGACAAAACAAGGCCACCGGTGTTAGAGGATGGACTGACACTTGAACTAACGCTGAAAACTGTCAAAACAGAGTTTTCGCTTGCTATGATAGCTTTCAGTCTTCAGGTCTTACCTGGGCTGAGTACTTGGCCCGGAGCCTGCCTGCTTCACAGCCCTTGTCACACACCCGGATCTGCCTGGCTTGTTCCAGTTCCCTCTTCAGTCGTATCCGAGACTCATTGGCTTCTTTCATTTTCTTCTCATTCTCAGCTCTCAGGCGTTCAATCTCTTTCCTTAAGTTGCGTTTCGCCTCTGTTGCTTCTCTCAGTTTCTCTTTCTTAGCCACTCGTAGGAACTCCAGCTCCTAGAATACAAAAGCAGTTAACTTGTGAGAACTGAGGAGCAGAGACTAAGTCAGCACGAGGAAACTGAGCTGTAAAGAAAGCGATCCCAACTAGATTCCCACCTTCTGGTGGTTATGACTGAGAAGGCTCATTCTGAACTTTGTACAAGCTCTTCTCCTTTAAATCAACACGAGATCCTACGCCCAAGATACCCTGAATTCTTGGGTAATAAAAAGCTCTATGCTACAGCCACATTTTGCTTTGTCAAGCAAAATAGCTGTGACCATCTGTGACTGAATAAAGATGAACTGCAGTTGGAGAGAGCTACTAGCAATGTGCTCTACACTGGCTTGAAGTTTCAAACAAACCAACTGTAATGCCTGCGCTTTAATTGAAGACACTGAAGATACACTACGTTATGATAAATGCAGTTTGTGAATGCCCTTTGCGTACAGCAAAACCGAACAAGAAAGTTTCCTGCTTGCTGAAGGAAGCGTTAAGCAGCTCCGTTTTATCAAGCCCCCCAAAAACCCACTTAAGGTAAGCATGAGAGAAAACAAACTGTGTATCTCCTTTCTAACTCTAGGCAATTTTGTTTTGTTACAGGTAACTGGTGTGCAGCAGCCCTACGTCTCTTGGCAACCAGCCAACAGACTGCTTTGTCACAACATCTGGAAAACTCCAGGCTGAAACCTTAACCTAAATCGAAACACGCTTTGCTCTGGGAATTGCCACTTTCACGTCCAGGTTCTTAACAGGAGCTACTACCTTGAAATCTCAATTCCAAGAGAGCGCCATTAATTGACGGGATAACGATAAGGAACCTAAAGGTACAAAGGAAGAAACTCTGCCAAGTTTCTAAAAAGCTGTTGTTAAAAGACACGTTCATCATGAGCACAAAAATGTGGCTCGCTAAAGGCCGTCTCCTAAATGGTTAAATCAGAAACGACAGTTTGATTTTTTCCCCCCAGAAGCAGCATTTCCTCTCTGTCACAGTCAAACCCTCACAGCAACATGTTTCTGTTAAGTAACACTGCAGTCGGGTCATGGGAAATTCACTCTTTTGACAATCTCACTTCCCAGCCAGGCCATTGTTAGCTCAGCCTTGCCTTTGGAAGCGTGCACACATGTACTTTCTCTGTATGTGGAACTGGAAACCCACAGCTGCCCAAATGGAAAACGATGGCCAGATACCGCATTCCCTCTCACTCTGACACGCTGCTTCACTTAATGCCTTGACACTCAATTCTGCTTCATCAACTTCTTCATGTAATTCCTGCTTTACTTTAAGAACACACTGTGTATTTACTTTAGATATTTAAAAATTAGTTTTAAATATATATTACTTATAAATATTTACTCTGAGTTCTAAACACATAAAATAAAACATGTTTACTGAAACACAAGGGAATCAAGTGATTTGCACAAGGTGACGACGAACAAGCAGTTCAGTTGAAAAGACAGTGCTCAGCCTCCCTTCGCCAGGACCCAGGTCTGCGGCCGCTACGCAACCGGGCATCTTCACACGAGAGGCAGCAGCATGGAAGCTGGCTTGCTATGCTGCGGACCTTGCAGAAATTTGAGTTGGCAAACCTTTGTTGAAATTCTAACTGCGATCGTATCTACATACTTAATACAATCTCTCTCTCGTCTCCTTCTGCCTGCTAGTAGAATACTTGAATCTACTGCTGGGGTTTTGAGGATTGGGGAGTTTGGGTGGTTTTTTTTTTTTTTTAAACACAGCAGTCATTGCACGCAAATCACATCTGTGAGCTACCATCCTTTGTTTCGTTCCCCAAAGAAACAAAACGCATCGTGCCAGCTAACAGGACTGTACCCCTGCATCTGAGCAACAGTACAAGTACTGGTTTTCTACCTCCCGTGCCAGATGAAAGGCGGCCCTTATTTTACAGCTGGCACACCTCATGGGTTACGTTTCTAGCTCGGTTACAGCTCCATGTACAAAAGGACAAAGAGTACACACAAGCCTTCTGCATTGGCTCTGTCTTCCGCTTCTGCCTCAGCTCAAAAAAAAAGTTCACCGGCCATTCTGTTGGGCCACTGCATTCTGCTAACGGCCAGGACATCTCTGCAGCGGTTTCTGTCTGACCACTTTTTCTTTGATACGACTGATGAATCAAGGATTTCCAGAAATAAGGAGCTGCTTCGCTGGAAGAAGAAACACGGCTAACAGAAAGCTTAACAACCACCTGCAGTTCAGCTCTTCCTGAAGGCTTCAGCAAGTGCCTGTGTGTCCCAGGAACACCCTTCCCTCAGCTGGGCCGTTAGCGGGATTTTTACAAGTCTTTTAAAACTACAGATAACGCCTCCGTAAGGACAGAGATGTTTCCAGTTCAGTGAAATGAAAACCCAATAAACTGTGCTGGACTAGAAGATTTTTTCAGTATGACAAGATGTTGATTTTGGTAACCGCGGATTTAGGCCCCAAGGCCAAAACAGGTGTCAAGCTTAAAAATGTAGGAACGGTCCCTGTATGCTTTGGTTTCCCGGCTGAATTTACAAACAGTACCCCGGAAAGGCTGTTGTTATTTGGGAAAAACAAGGCAATTCTTTTTCACATGAGACTGCCTAATGGGTTCTACCCGGAAGAGTATCTGCAGACAGTGGTAAGAGCAAGTTGTTTTTCAACATTACCTGATGTAGACTGCGCTTGGCTTGCAAGGCAGCATTTAGCTTCTCTTCCTGCTTCACTCTCATTTTAACAACTTCATGGAGGAATTTTTCTTTGGCTTCTTTTGTATCCAGGCCACTGTCCAGGGCCTGCCTTAGGTGCTCCAGCTCAGCTTCCAACCCACTGCTGTGAGAGTCAGAATGTGTTGCAACCTCGTATGAACTGTTGACTGTGACTGGGGCTTGCATCCCAGGTGAGCTCATGTCCTTTGCAGAGCTGGATGAAGTAAAGGATGGGGAGGAGAGCGAAGATAAGGAGGAGGTGACTGAAAAACAGAAACATCGAAAATTAATTTTAAAATGTCTAAAACTAATATAACTCCAAATATGCTGAGCTCCTGAGGAGATATTCAGTATCTGAGGAGACAGTCAATATTCAATGAAAAAAGTGGAACAAAGAAAATACTCGTTTTATACTTTGATACTTGGAATACACAAAAACGCAAACCTGACTGACTTAAGGGACCAACTTCCATGTGTTTGAATTGTGACTTCAGAATTTCTGTCACAAACAGTGTCTTCTCCATGGGTGTGAAGAAACAGATTCCTTCAGGGAAACCTACCCGATCCTGCTGTTTTCAGCAGGTAAAATTTCTTCTTTGTGCATGAACTGCATGCACTGAGTAAGGACTGAACATATGGAGGGCAGCAGCAGAATTACCTGAGCGACATTAAGGAGGTGATACCACTGTCTTCCTTCATCTTTCGCCGAGGCGCCCCACATCGGAACACCGTTTAAGAACATACTGGCCCTTAAGCTCTGCTTTATGCACTCCACTCCATGGATGCTGTTCTGAAACTGGGTGACCACATTCTTTGACACAGAATTCCGCACTCGCTCTGGAATTTCTACGGGCTATTTGTGTGCTTCCCACAAAGGCTTTTATAGAAGGCTCTTGATCAGACAGCAAACCATCAGTTTTTATGTGAACACCACATGCGTTTAGTCCTCTGCACAACACTTACCTGCTTTAATAACAGACTCTAGGTTAGCGGACACCTGCAGTTCAGGTGCTTCTTTTTGTCAACGCACGTTCCCCTCCCAGGAAAACATCCCCCCTCCTTATGTTCCATTCTTGGTTTTCATTATTACTTAAGGCTGGGTTTTTACATCCCGTTGAGGTATTAGGCTTCCAGAGTTATATTTAAACACAAGAGAGGTTGAACAGCTAACTCCTGTGGATTACTGAGGAAAATCCAGCACAAATAAAATAAAGGCAGATATAACTGTCACTTACATTCTTCCCTGGTTTCTACTTCAATTTCTGCTTCTGATTCCTTATCCTCCTCAGTGGCAGTAACGGTGGCCGCAACAGTGGCTGCTGCTTCTGGGACAGCCGTGTTCTCTGCAGCGAGTTTTCTTTTCCGCGGCTGGACCGTGCTGCTCAGCGGCTCGCTGCTCCGTGATACCACTGTGGCACAGGGCGGGTTGCTGACGATTTTCTGTTGGGCTGGAGGTGCAAGCGCCACATTGGGGGCCACAGCATTCTCAAAGCTTTTGTAGGAGTAAAAACTGTTTTAGAAGAGGAGGCAAAAGGAAGGAGAAAACAGTCATATTCTTGGCTTTAAAATGCTTCCCAATCCACGTGTTACACTGAAACTGCAAGACACCGACTGGAATGACAGTGACCAGCTAAGAATCTGCCCCTATATTTGCTCAGCGTTTTGCACTCGTTTAAACATGGAGGTGATTTATACAGCTAATCTCCACCCCGTTCAGAAGGGATCACCTTCAAAGTGCCACATATTCTAAGAGCACCAAAGAGATGAGATCTCCCAGAGTCTAAAAATTACAATGACGTTTCCTCACGATCTTAATGCAGTATTGTTTTACCTAACTGCACAGTTTTGTTTCTGTCTGTCCACAAATGTTTCATAAACTTGGAAACGGCACTTCCTTAAGAAAGGCCACGGGAGTGCAAAAAGCATATTCCTGTGTATCTTTTAATGTTTTGACACAGCATGCATCTGAGTGAGTATGTAAAACCACAGTTCAGAAACCCAACAAACCGATGTTAAAGGACAGTAATACTGCAACGTCAAATACAGAGAGTTTTGCAAAAAACATGGCAAAGACTGTCTTTGCACCTTCAATGCAGCATCTGCTACACGATGTACCTTCCGTCACACATTAACATTTCTCCTGAACCTGCTGAAGGTGGGGTTTTTCCCAAGACTTAAACTGACCAAATTCTCACAGGGATAGCAAGGGCATACTCTTACACCAGTTTAGCCTTTTCTCTCCCTACCTCACTGAAAAGTCTGTTTAGAAGCAAGGCTATGCTGGTAGGCTTTCTTTTCTTTTCTCCC
>VZSC01008467.1:289831-397234 GCA_013398225.1 Steatornis caripensis | reverse complement strand
CCCCCCCCCCCCCCCAATGAATCCCCACAGCCTCTAAGAAACTTGTTCGTAAGGCCCGCAAAATATGTTCTCCATAACGCTCCCTAAAAACACCTGGCCACTTCAGTCAAACTTTCCAAAGAAACCACTACCCTTAGGCAGAAATCTGGCAGAAAGATTTTTCAGACTGAACAGTTCACGTCTGGCAACGGAACGCGTAACTGCCCTGACACTTTCCGTTCTAGCTGTGACACCAGTAGTGCCACTTATTATGGGTGGTGACTCATTCTTGTACCAGTTTAATTATGTTCCTAGCCAAGAGCAGAATCTGGCCTATAACTTCCTGATGAGCCTCACAAGCTGAGGAGTCTTCTGCAGGCTCTCCTGCCCAGTGTGCTCGGCCATGACCCCGCAGGACCGCTGGCCGTCAAGAGGGAATGGGGGAGTCCATTCAGTCCTTCGTCCTCCTACGGTACTGTCGATACAGGCGGTAGCATGCAGCCGTGTTGGCAACGTGCTGGCCGGCCAGCGTTACAGAGCCGCTGCCGGTACCATTTGGCAGTTGCCTGGAAATAGCTGGCTGGTCCCTGACCACCTGCCCTAAGTGAGTAACTCAATCTTCCTTTAAACAGCAAAGCCTGAGAACTCCTGATGACTGCACCCCAAAATGATCCTAAGTTCACAGAAGCAGCCTTCATTTCAGACTTTTATGGTGTGTTTCACCTAAGTAAATCTACCTAATGAATGCACAAAATATCACTACTTGTTTTTGTTTCTCTTCTGCAAATTAAAACACTGCGGCTGCAAATGCTTTTTCATCTGACACTAGTGGAAGGTGGAATGAATGATAAAGCCACCAGTTAACGGTGCAAGGGAATAAGCATAAAGCAACTTGCTGCCAAATAAATCTCCACGGTTGCTAAGCCCGTTCTCCCTTCGGTTCGCGTCGCCTTACCTGTCTCGGATCAATGTGGGAAGATGGGTTGACAGCTCTTTCTCGTTTGCCGATACAGCAGGGGACCAGGGCCGGAAAGCTGAGAGACGCTGACGGGGATGGACACAGCCAATACTCTGGGAAGGAGGGGAGAGAAAAATAAGTAAATACAAACAATCTTTTAAACTGTAAAATCACAATGGAGTGCTAGGGATGCTTTTCAGTACACACGCTGTTATCTCTAAAACTACTCCCCCACTGGCTAGGACCTACCTACTTAGCAGATTCCACTGGAAGAGGTGAACCATACTAAACATAAAACCTCACATGTTTTCTCTTGGCCAGTAAGTTACATGCAGTCTGCAGAGACCACAAGAGGCTCCTGAGTCTCTCAGGATTCCTGCACCTCAAAGGCATGAAGGAACTGCTTACTCCGTTGTCACAGTCCAGGTCGGTGAACACTGGAAGATGGCAAGGAAACTGGGGGGACTGTATAGCTCAATGTTTACTAGGAAAAGGATAGAAGTGTTACTAATTTAGAAAACCTGGACAAGTTCTTTCTCTCATTTTCTCTTCTGGTTCAGTAGAGGGATGCTACATGCTAGATGCTAATTCGATATCTCTTTTTGATTACAAAATATTCAGCAATCACCTTATTAGATGAACTGGATAAGGACCGTAACCAACTGGACTGTTTTTCCTTCTCAGTAGAAGCTGGAGATTGGGAAGCAGAGTCATCTATTTTGGGCTTTTTGGAAGCAGGAGGATCTGAAGGGACCTGGAACAAAGACAGGCAGGAGAAATCAAAGACAGAATTACTCATTTTGCAATCAGCTTAGAAACAGGTTATAAGGCAAAAGCAAATTTTGTGTTTAAAAGAAAGAAACACTGGGGTTTTTTTCTGTACTTTTAAACCTAAGGAAAAACAAAGGAGTGAAAACAAGGGACAGACACAAACTATGACATAATGCAGCTTCATTCCTTCATTTAAAATAATTTGATAAAGCATAGATGGTGCAGGAGCGATAGGCAGTAATGTGAGAGAGACATCCACCCCATGTTGAGGAGAACTATCTGCCTTTTATTATTTTTGTATGCAGAAAGGTAAGGTTTAGTGTGGTTGCTGAACTGGAAAGATTATTTTAAACGAGAACAGAACAGACTTTGTTATTCTGTTTGCAGTGGTTGTTATGCCGATGACTTCACTACCCCACAGCTGCAGTGGATTCTGGGGGTGCTGCCAAGAGCTGCTTTGCCTTTTCCACAAGTGGCTCAGCTTGGCCCATAAATCATCCTCAAGCATAAGAAAGCCCTTTGGCAAGCAAAACCCCTTTCCTTCAACACTGTGAAGGAATAAAATTCCTATAGTCCCAGCGTGGCTTGCAAAAAAATTGGTAACTACTGGTTTAACTGGTGCAGTGGGGATACCAGCTTGAAGCCGTGCCAGTACAAACACGTCTATCAGCAGGGAGGGAGAAGGTTCTGGACCTTATACTGCATCACAACTAGAAATAATAAGAGAAACATACCACCTCAGTTTCTATTCCTTTTTCTCTCTTCTCGTAATTCCGAACTCTCTGCTTTTCCATATTCCCATTCAACCTAGTTCTAAGTAAGGTGGCAGAACCATGCTGCGATAACTAGTAATCGCTCATATTTGCATTGCATTGCTTCATCCTTACACCTTACCGTTATTTTTGTGGGCAAACAAGCATTTATACAGGTGTGTCTGTAAAGCACAGGCATGGCAACATTTGGAGAGCCAGAAACGCTTCATACCAGGTCTATTTGCCAATGAAAGAAAGGATGTCACGTGCCAAGGTCTCGCATTCCGAAAATCAGTGCCCTTCAAGGCACCTTACACTGGGAACTCAGAGACTGCGCCTCCAAATGACTATTCACTCCTGAAAATTGTGATCTAAACGACTTTACCTGAAGAGGATGTGAGGAACTGAAAGCAGCATTGTTAAAATGCACTTCTCCAGGCTCCCAACTGACCTCCAGGCAAACCCAACAGCTATCCAACTAGAGCAATGGTATCCCTTCTGCACACCTTAATTAGGAGGAAATTATGACCTCACGTCCACAAACAGTCTACGACTTTCACGGAAGCAGGGCAGTAGTGTGGAACTACAGCTCAAGCCGATGACTATCTAGCTAATGCCAGTTCATCTGGCAGCACGCAGCGCTCTTACCACGTCTACAGCCCAGGGTGCATAGTAACATAATCAAACCAAGTCTGGAGGTTTTAGCAAAACATTCCCTGGCACTCCGGAGCTTGGGGCAGCTTTCCATATGTAGCAGATGAAGAACGATGACACGGGCGTGTATATGTGTAACCCCAAGTACAAAATTAGCCCGTGCCAGTGCCAAATGCCAGCTTCGATGGATTTGCAGAGGATTTTTCCAGCACAGCTTCAGGCTTCCCTCGGGCTGATTCTTGTAGTGGCTACGGCGTGGTCCCTCCCATCTAACTCCGCTAAGAAAAGGCACTTCTAAATGCTTTTTGTAGAAAACACAGGGACAATGCATTGGAAAAAGATTTGTTTTTGCTTTCAGAGATGCTGTCTGTGCAGAATTAGTGACAGCATTAGAAAGGTATTTGGCAAGTGACTACTGATCCCAACCCTATCCACTGGGGATGGTGAGCTGTGTGGGGAGGGGAACTTGGGGTGGAGGGTGGGGAGGAAGGGGGGCTTGGAATGAAAAAGGCAACAGGTGGCAAGACTCAGCATGGAAACTCGTTCCTCCCCCCGACCATCCGTGCTCTGCTGTCTGCAGAACATTCTGTTCAGGCCGGCGTGGAGACGGCCACCCTGGGCCCGGTACCCGCTCCGCCACAGTGCTCACACGGCCGGAGCGGGATCAGGACCGCAAGGCCCGAGTGAAAAGAAGCAGCTTTGGGAAAAGGAGAGCAAGTGTCAGGGTTTAGAACGGTTCGAGGAGAGAGACTTCAATAGAATGATCTCATTTGCGTTTTTAAAGAAATCATGTCTCATCTCCAGCTTTCTCCACTGTCGCCCTTCTTTTCCCTGTAAATCAAAGCTGACACCAACGATCAGGAGGGCTCTGAGCACAAAACATTTCAGCAGACCTAGGAAAGGATGCTTAAGCTTCTGTTTCCAGGAGCCAGTATTGATCTGAGAACATGAGCTGCTGCTAGGGGGAAAAAAAAAAAAAAAGAAGTAAACAAAGTGTGTGCATGGGGGTTTGCCTTCCCCACAAATGGAAACGGGGTGAAAAAAGGGAGAGAGAAAAGCAGGTGCTAAATGGGGCACGTAGATTTGTCTAACTTCAAGTCATCTCCCACCACAGGGCTGTCTTCAGTATTCCTAACAAACTAGTGCTGTCTGAAGTGGAAACTGGACTCAAAATGCGGCTGCTGCCCTCCGCCAGTGTCCTCTCCATCCGCTGTCCCAGTTAGTTTACAGAGCTCATCTGCTGGTTGGGGCAGGAATTGCCTCTCAGTACATGCTTTGAAAAACCCACCACGTATTGAGGTTCCATTTTAACACTGCAAAAATGTAGCAGTTCTAGTCGTTTCCCACCTGGCCTATGGAATACTGAGGCACTACGTGTTGCTATTAATCAAGAAACGGAGGCTGAGCTCTGAAACGCATGAGGCAGAGGGCTTCTGACTACAACCTGTAGTCATCTGATTAAATTTTTACTCTGGTGTATTTCTATCTGCTCGGACATCCCACTGAAGGCACTTTTGTCCCCCTCCGCAGAAATATCACGGCTGCGTCATGAACTCCCAACAAATTCCACCTATAACTACCCAGACGGGTCAGTAATGTGCTGCACTGCACTTGCCTTGTGCAGCCTTCCGACGCTGGAAGAGGCAGCAACAAATTTGCTCACAACGATAGGAAGACACTGAGATGCGGAACAAGACGAGAATACTGAACACAAAATCTTCTCTTCGTATGACTCACCGATTACATCCCACTCTAGGACAGATTCCATGCAACAATATACCTCACTCTGACACTTCCAGCCCAGCCACAGCAGCCAGCAAACCTTGGTATTGGCTCAAATACGGATGATTTTATTTCATTTTCTCCCTTTGCCAAATAATGAAACATACACAGTTGCAAAAGAAATGCTGAAAATCTGATGTAACTTTTTTGCCATCTTCATAAATGACTTACAAAAAACTTGAACCCAAACCCTGGAAGACAGAAGTAAGTATTTCCTTACTTCCTATTCAGTTTTTCTTCCGTTGCTGGCAACTTAATAATTTGTCGTCAAATGAGCTTTGCACTGGGCAAAGCGATTTGTTAATATACATTTTCTCCAATCCACAGACGTAAGAAACGCCATGATACAAAGTGGGACCAGAAATGCTACGTGAAACATTTATTTAAGCTTTTGGGCTGTTGTTTTCTGAAGCAATTCATTTTTGAGGAAAACCGGATACAGAAAAATTTATAATGTTACTAAAAAAAAAGATTTTAAAAATACACTTCAAAGGGAAATTTGGGAACTTTAATGTCAGCCATTTCAAGGAAAACCGAAATTAAGCAGCCCAATTTGGCCTCTAGCCAACCAGGGCCACATTTGACACGTCAGATCAAATTTTCTACTTCAGTTAAGTATTACAGTAACAAACCATTAGGCCAGTAGGAAGAATTTTTGACCCTCCACTTCTCAAGGAGACAAGCCTTCCCCGTAACAGAACCAGCAGACCAAGCACCAGATCAGCACGACACCTGAACATTACTTTTCATCGCAGCATAGAATGGAAAATGATCCCAGAAAAAAATCTTAGATTTTAAGATTTGGGAGTACTCACAGACATGATTCCTGGTGCCCAAGGATCTACCAAAACACATTTCCTGAAGTAATTCGCTTTCTTTTCCCTACCGTATTTCCCACACTACGTCACCGGGCTGAGTGACGACTCGTGTTCTCTCCTCATTCTTTGCTCTGTTGCACCAAACAACGGCTGCGGTGTCTTCAGGACCCGCTGTGATGCGAGCAGCTATCCACCAGGGGATAAGCTAAGACCACTACAGACAGGACAGCACTCCCTTTTGGAAGGACACAACACCGGTACAGGCCAAATCCCCCAAAACGCTGAAGTCAATGGAACTGCAGCTGGTCTTAGGCGATCGACAGTCTGAGCCTACGTCAAGGTGCGTAGCGCCAAAGGCGTGCACTTCCGTCTTGGGTAAAAAACCAACCAGCACTATTGAAAGGAGTAAAACTCTGCAACGCCATGTTCACAAAACACCGAGGTCCCTGTTAAAATCCTTCAAACTTCACCGTGCTCTTTGTCAACCCGGGTTTTGCTGTGTTGCTCAGCTAGTGTGCACTGATGCATGTGGTAGTGAAAACCCAGGCTGCTTTTGCCTTGCTGAGAATGAAAACCATTAGGCAACAGGAGCTGGCAATATTCAAGAGGCCTCTTTGCCTGTGGAACTTTTAGCTTAGAAATGTAGTTCAGAAAAGCAGCCCATGCTCCAAATTTTGCTCTATCCTCTGCCAATAAAATCTCCCCATAACTGGGTCTGTAAGTTTGGCATCAAATTCCAAAACCTAATTGAAAACACAGACGTCTCTTAAAATGGGGTAACAGCATATGTTTATCTGTGTTCGTAACCTTTCTCAGGCTAGGTGTGAATGCATTTCCACTGCGTGTGGTGAAGGACAGCAGTGAAAGAGTAAGAACTCCAGGCTTCTCGGCTCTTCAAATTCAGCGATGCAGTGGCAGGCTGGTGCTGTAGCAGCTATTACTGCAGCGTCGAGAACATCTGACAGGCCTGGGAGCAGGTGCGGTGACCCACACTGCATGGGGCTACTGATTCATCTCTGCCTAGAAGCTACACAGGCAAAGGGACAGAGCGCACCCTGTGCAGATACTTTGATGAGGCTGGGGAATCTGTCCTTCAGCCCAGCTCGCATCTTTCAAAGATGGACTGGAAACGTGGATACCGTACCAGCAGAGATCACGGCGTCCAAGGTGGCATCTTTAGAAATGAAAGATTTAATGTCCCCCAAAGCGATCAAACTATCGTAACACACAGAAATCTGTATTTCAGTCTCTTAAAAAAATTAATTGGGAAAATACTGGGGGGCTGAAGGATCCGATTTCATATTCCTTACTCGTGTGTAAATCAGAAGTGCCTCCCTTGAAAACTCTGCAGCTAGAAAAGCCTGTATTACCAGAGTAGGCAAAAGCAAGAAAAAGGAAAAAAGAAAAAAGGCTGTACATCTACAGACAACATACCAGCATTTTGTTCAAGCTATTGCTTCTGCTGCTAGTTCCTGCAAAGAGCTGAGTTCAGTTACACCATGAGAAAGGGTGGGGCTTCCTGTCTCATCTGATACTCCGTCTGGGTGTGAAAATTAAGCAGCTTTCTCATTAGGGGCACAAACCACAAGACCAGCCGCCGGTCTGATATAAGCATGGAGAAACCCCAGAGAGAGACTCCTTGGGTTCAAAACGTGTCAGACATCAGAAGATAAAAATACACTGAAAGAGCAAAAAGCTGCTAGTGAGAACAGTTTACCACTAGCATGAAATGCCCACGTTGGCGCTCAGCGCTAAAGCTGCAACCCAGCCTGTGCTGCCGTAGCACAGCACCACAGGCTCAACTGGCCTGGACCTGAGGCTCACCCAGGGTCCACTGGGCGGGCAGGGTATTCTCACTAACTTAGCCTTTGATTAAAAAATGATCTGGTTGTTATTCAATATGTTTTTCCTGTTAAAAGCTATCATCTGGTCATCTCGGCTCACATCTACTCATTTACTCCACGGGAATCTGGAATTTAGCAAACACCTAAACCAGCAACCGTACAGAGCGCAGTGAAGGTGCAAGGTCCTATTGGCAGCGAACACATCCGCACCACGGGCGAAAGACTAGTCTAACACCTGTTCTCACTAAAACCTTCCTCCTTAGGTAAACTGGATAGGAAAGAGGATTCTGTAAAGGACACAGGGGGAACACACAAACAGAAAAGGGCTTATGACTCCCAAGTTTTGCTACTCATTGATTTGTAAGATCCTAAGGAAGTAATTTCCGCTACCCTCCCCTAGGGAACTAACATTTATTCTGTTCTACTTCAAAAGATGCGTCAAGAATAAAACTCTCTGACACTACAGACACACCAGTAAAAACAAAAGTGCCTGAATATTTTCACCTATTTCAATTTATGGACACCACAAGTTTCCCAGAGCAGTGAAGGATCATCTCTAGCGAATTCACACCAGCCAGCAACAGGCTTTTCTTCGTTACTTTATACAGAGCCATCCATTTGGCCCCTGCTGGCTTACAGGGAATGGACTGGACAGGTACACATTTTACTGGGAAAACGCAGCATCATTTTGACATACTCGGGGAAGTCAAGGACCAAGTGGGAGTTTAGTCAACAACGTCACCCTTCTGAGGAGTTCCTCTATGCCAGAATTTCGGCAGGAGAGACAGCATTTTCAAAAGCTCATAAGCTGTACCAGAGCAAAAGCACATTAAAAGCCAGGAGGAGTCATGCTACTGAGATGCTCTATTTACATTCTCCAGGTTTTGCCACGCTTATTTCACCAATACTACCTTGCTCTTAAGAGTAAACTTACCCAATAGCAAAAAAAAAACCCAAAAAACCTACACACAGTGAAAAAGGTGGATTGAAACTACCTTTCCAGGCAACTGCACTGCATTCAGTTACGGCATCTGCAAGTGAAGCACATGAGAACGCTGCTAGTGCTTCTTATTTGACTTGGCAACTTCGCTGTTAACCATCCCTGGGACAAAGCTTTTAGTACTTTATTAACATTTCCTTGCAGGAAAGGCACCAAAAAAGTGAAATGTTGGGAGTCAAAGCACAGCAAGGAAACAAAAAAATTGTAGATATTATTCTTCTCATTACCTGCACAACCATTCAATAAAATAAACAAAGTATGAGAAGCTCTGAAAGCATCTTTCTATAGGAATTGATGGCTTTTCCTACTCAGCGATGAAAAGCCAATCTAAGCAACCTCCCCAGTCTCTGTATTTCACGCTACTGGCAATGCCTCGAGAACCCTAAGAAAGTCTCCAGAAAACACCTGCACAGACCGTTGCTGAGAAATCAGAGTATGTAAGTTCTGTTCCCGCTCCCTCAAGAGCGCATTGAGCAACACAAGTGAACGACAGAACTTTTAGGTTCTATTCTGAATGGCTTTACTCGTTCACTTGTGTGACCATGGACCAGTTACTTAAACTCAGCTGACCTCTAGCTATAAAATGGGTAATATTAGTTACGCATTTTTTAATGGGTGCTATGAGGTTTCTCTTCTACTTTTACTTGGAAGAAAAGGATGCAAAGTCTTATTTTAAGCACAGTGAAGTAATGGCGCTGTGTGGTAACTCTTCCTCTAGTAGTACCCACGTAATTTTTTCCTTTAGAGCCCTAGGACTGCTTCAGGCTCCTGCTGGCACGATGGTATTATGCTGCACAGCCTTGCAAAATGGCATTTCGGAAGAAACGTACCTTTACCAGTGACAAGTATTCTAAGCTGCTTCTGGAGGTTACCGAGACCACAATTCCTGAACTTGGGAACTGAACTTACGGTTCTCCACATGGTGCTTTTATGAACGGCAGGCCCGAGTCTAGCTGAGAACAGGCTGAAGCACAAGAGAACGGAGCGCGTTCTGTGCTGCTCTGCTTGTCTTAAAACTTCTTTCAGATTTCTAGTTAATTTCGAATGAAAGAATGCAAAAGGAGAGGTATCTTCAAGGTAGGCAAAAGGCCCTTTATCTGCACCCTTTAAGCCTTCACAAGCACGTCAATTGATGCTAGAACACTTGCTTCCTAAAGCCTCTTTGTGACGTGGTCCAGAAACGATTAATAAGGTATTAGAGGTCTTTAGAAGGACTGCACTTTTACGTGGATCAAAAAAAATATAGTCAGCTACAGATTGAAAGCTATGAAGGGTTATCTCGATAATAAAAAAAGCTAAAAATAATGCTGTTTTACAGAGCGGTAAGAAGATTACTGCTTGTCTACTGTATATATTTAAAAGAGAAAAAAAAACACCACATTGCAGTGTCAGTTCTAGGGAGCGTATGTAGCATTTGTTTTATTTTTCTTTTTTACAATTTTGGTTTCATTGGGCAGGAGTCCAGACTTTCCATCTTCCCATTTTTCACTGCTCTGGTGGAAGCATAAGTACTCGTTTTACCCTGTCATTTTGGGACGTGTGATTACAGGAAGTATTTGCTTTCTATTCTTGCCTTCACAGCACACATGCTGGCTGCCAGTGTGTCCCCCAAGTCTGACCTGTGGGGAATCTTCACAAACCACAGTTGAGAGCGCTTCGGAGAGCGCCTGTTGTGCACAGGCACATAAAGGAGCTGGGAAAAAAACCCCTCACTGGAACTGACCTGCTCCCCCTTCCTGCCGATGAGCCCAGAAGGACTCACTTTGTCTTTTCCCGAGAGCGGATCTTCTGGTTGTGCAAAGGCCTGATTTTATTTCACTGATACCAATGAAAAACTCAACTTCCCAGTAGTCTCAAAGAACACTACGTAATGTCTTAGTCATATGTTAGTAAAGGAAGTTCAGCTTAAAAAATTGGAAATGGAGGTTTTTCCTCACACCTGTGCAAAAAGTCCTTCATTTCTATGGAATCACATCCAAAGCTTACAACAGAAGATGCGAAAAGGGACTGGACTGTTTTATTTCAGATGCTATCTCAGTTTAAAGCAAATTCCTACAGAGTACCTTTTGATGAATTCATTTTGTAAAGGCAAACTTAAATTATTTTCTAGAACACTCTATGTAGCCCCTGGCGTAAGGGATCATTCATTTTCAAAGCATCTTGGCTAGCATAGAAGAAAGAGAGAGAGTTTTCTCTCCTGTCTCAATCTTTCTTTCCTTTTTTTCTTTGAGTGCAGAAGTCAGGCCAGATGACAGCTCATGACTGCACTTACCCTAAGGAGCGAACAGTAAGGCATCTCTAGTAAGTTGTGGTATAGCAAAACCAGCAACAGCCTCCCACGTAAACCTGAGATCCAGAAACTTGACTTTGAAATGGAGGGAGCAAATGCAAATAATCCACCACCTTTCCGTTCCACAAAGACCGGTAAGCCTCCTGGGATTCTTCTGGGCCACTGGAGACTTCACTGCAACTTGCTGACTTTTTCCTCAGTTCCGTATTAGCAAAGCTTGGTTACCATGAAGATGCAGCCAGTACTGCCTGAAAACTTGCATTGAGAAAGAATGCTCAGCCAGTTCAACTACGCATTTAATCCCTGATCTCAAAATTACTCCTTTATTTCACTGTTCTGTTTGTAAATCTATCATATAAAATTGTTCTTTGATATAGACCTGATCCTAGAAATCCTTAAAACTCTCAAAATCTTCTACAAACGTTGAATTTTTAATTGCCGTTCTTCTAGTCTCAAAATTCTATGAACCCTTAATCAACAAAAATCAGTATTTCCCATTCAAACTGATTCTGCTTTCTCATTCTTCTAGCTGAAATCCCTCTGCTATGGGCAAGCATACGAAGCACAAAACCATCATAGTATGATACCCGCTGCACAGACGGGATAAGCGAAATAAGCCACACAGAGCCAGAAACAAAGTAAAAGCCATGTATGAATGTGGCTGTCAGCTATCTCAGCGTCAGCGTTAAATCCCTCGAATAACATACCCTCCTGATCTTTTTTAATTTCTCTTTAAAAGAAATATCTGAAAATATAGCTGATTATTTGTTACGCGACGTACTTGCATTCTGGCTCTCGGCTGATGCAACTGGAGGCCTCTTTTCTGTTGGCTAAGAGTCTGTTTCGCCCTTCCAGTGGAAACTAGAAGTTACAGCTTGAAACGAATTCCCTGCCCTGTGGCTTAAACCAAACCAAAACAACGAAGTTCAACTCGCGCTTCCCACTGGTTGACTAGAGCCAGTGACCACGACTGGTATAAAGCAGGTCAGAGGGGCTGAGAAGAAGGAACGGCCCCTTTTCCTCTGGTCGTTTCTATTGGCAACAGCTGCCTGGGAACTCTCTGATGCCCTCTCAATACGAAGGGAAGGCGACTGCAACGGGCTGAGGAAAACAAATGCAGCGGGCGTATGCGCCTGCACATACGCGTGCACGGGTGTTCCAGGGAAACAGAAAGCAGGTTTGGCAGTTGGAAGGAACCAAGGGCTCAGCTCCTGTTGTAACTGAAGCTGAGGGAAGTTATGCCATCAGATTCATCAGGGAAAATCAAAATTTCCTCAATGAAGAGATTTGCTTTGCCCAGTCTTTACTGAATTGTTTGTGGGGTCATGGTTCTGGGAATTAAAAACGCCATTTGTGGACAAAACTTCCTCCTTGCATTCTCTTTGAAATGAAACCAGACTCTCTTGCTGTAACTGCACTTGAGTTCCAGCTTCAAACTCTCTCCGAGGCATCAGTTCCTGTACTGTGCAGACATGTCCACGCTGCCAGCCAAGAATCTCATTTTAGTTTCAAATGTTACATAACAGCACAAGTACTCCCCTTGCTATTTCCACTAATACCAGCTCTCTGCCAGGCATGGTACCTTCCCCAAGCACCAACTAATGCATAACGAAATTCAGCAACCGGTTATGAAGCCAGGAAAGGGGAGAGGGGGCTCTAAACTGATGGAACACAGATGGGCTTTCGGTGCTCTTTTGTCAAACTCCCCTGTGGTACCTGGGCATGCAGCCGCCAAACTCGAGACTGCCCCGATTTGGGTTCTTCCCCAACTCCTCTTGTCCCTGCAGAGCTCCCTAGGGCACAGAATCTGCCCCTGGTTCAACATGGTGATGCAACTAAAAAGCAACCAGCACCCTATCTTCTTTTTTTTTTTTTTTAAATTACAAGGACAGGCATTTGTTAACACGTCTTTTTCCCCTTCAGAACTTTCTCCTCTTAGGTTCATCCGACAATGCACTAGAATGAAACAATTGGGATCCTCAAGGCCGCAGGAAAGCAGCACTGCCTTAGGGCTGCGGTACATTTATTTTTTACTTGCATTTAATTTACTTGAGATGACTACAGGAAAGCTTGAGACTATTCTGGAATATATAGTCTACATGCCTCATCACAGGACTGGCAGGCAGACTCTTTGCTTTGAAGCCCAAGTACAACAAGGTATACGGAAACAATTTCAATTAGCTTAAATATACTCACAGACTCACTGACTGAGTGTAATGCGTCACCAGTGAGTCTGAATTTTCTGTTCTAACCAATGGACAATGCAATTTTTAAACCCAAGACTGCTTTAAATATACATTGGTGACAGTATGCTGTCAATACATTCATCATGGATTAACAGTCACAAATCCTATTAAGGTTAAAAGACAGTGCCATGGGAGGGCCCTAGTCCTAGTGAAACAAAACGGTGCAAGGCCTCATTTGACTATCCCGTTCTAGTGGAAACTACCACCTTGAGTCTTCTCATCAAAAGATGACTACATTTTTGACTGAAGGAGAAAAACAGTGACCGTATAGTTAAGGATACTTCAGGTGCCACTAAGTAAGTAAGATCCTGAGCAAATTTAATAGCATTAAAAGGAACTTGGTTTCTCTTCCTATCTTTTCAGTCAAGGCACGCCATTTCTGCAAGAACGCAATTTCTGAGGAGTAACTTCTCACCATCCATATATAGAAGACAGGAAAAGCCTAAATTCTTTGCTTATAAAATGTTTTGAAAACTACAGACAGGCAGATGCTTCCTTAAGCACCCGACAACTAACGTGCTCTACAATTCTAAGAAAGCCACAAGAAGCTCATCTACTTTAAGTAACAGTTATTACTCCTGAAACCTCCCCAGAGCTCCAAGGATTAAAGGCAGACGACCAGTTACAGTCCTAGACTTTCAAAGCTCCTTTTGCTGCCTGTAGAAATAAGCATCACAACGCTGAGTTAAGGGCTGGGGGGGTGGTTTAAGAGGGGAGGAGGAATGAAGGAGAGGAGAGGAGAGGGCCCTTTGGTTTACTCTGTCCCGCGAGCCCAGGCAGCAAATCAGCCCTCCTCTGTCAGAAAGGGTTTGCTTCGGAAGAACCTTTTATGTTCCAGTGAGCGACTTGTCTAAATAGAACTAATTTTAGCTAGGACATTTACCACGCAGGAGCGATACACTTAGGAAGGGACTTTTGTTCTTCAAAAGGGCTAGTAACACTGAGAAAAGGGCAACATTGCAACAGTTAACAAAAAAATTACAGCAACCAAGCAAAATACTTCCCCCTGCGCTGGGACAATTGGCGTGAACACCAATACTAAAGAAGCCTTTAGCAAATCATCTCATTCAAAAATACAAAATATTGGTTAAAAGCCCACCTGTTTTTTCTTTTTTCCCCCAATATAAACTCACCTTTCCACTACACAAGATCTAAGAGAACTAAGATAAGAGATCTAAGAGGAAACACCCAGAGAATGGATGCGAATGTGTGTGGAGAGGTACGTAACGTATTTCAAAAAGCTATTTTGTATAATATCAAATGAGGCAGCAAAAGATAATTTGAAGGGAAGAACGGAAGGGGAAGGGGATGGACAGGAGGGGGAAATCTGGGACACTACAAGGAGGCTTTCAGCTCTTGTATAACGTGATAGATTTTAAGCCTTTAGGGCAAGAACTGGCTAAGCAATGTTACAGTGCAGCGTGACTGCGCAGCCACATGGGTTGTGTCTGCTACAACTCTATTAATAGGAGAGAAGATTAGAGAGGTTTGACTATATGCAGTCTGTATCTACCAGTGTAATTCCTGCTTCCTCTCCCTGCTGCATTTCTTCTCATTGCCACAGAGACTCCCAGGGACGTCAGAATGCGAACAGCACCCCAGCAGGGCCCGCTGGAGCAAGGTGCCACACAAGACTGGACCTTCCTCAGTTTAGTAACCCCTATGAGGTATTTGCTGGCCCCAATTCATCCTTCATATCTGACAAAGCATTCAAACTTTCGTTTACATGTATTCAAAATGAATCGGCTTTAAACACAGATTTAACTTTTAGTACGTACGTGAATCGCAGAATTTAGGCCTCAGCTGGTATATGTTATAAGGAGCGTTGTCATGCCCAAATAATAAATACGGACACCCACCGGGCATGCCATGTACTAGTTTTTTTCCTTTTACTTCTCACTTTCTTGTTACAATGTGAGTTCTATTCCACATCCCCATTCTGTGTGTGTAACGTGCCTGACCCCTATAAAGATGGTCAAATAAATATCTGGTGACCTCACAAGTATGAAAATAAGCTCATTTGAAAGAAAAAGTATATCTTCAGGGGGTTTGGCAGTAACTTTCAATTATTTTTAATTGCCTGGAAAATTAAAGTAAGAAAATAGTGTGGTATAAATGTTAGGGCACATTATTAAGCCGTTTTCATAATATCTTAGCCATAAGCTTAATAGACAAAAAGGTTTTTTCTAAGCCTCGGTCATCTGTTCGATATGAATGGACTGTCTGTTCCCATACTTCCTCAAGGGGTAACTGAACTGAAATATTCCATGATAGAAACCAGATTCAGTTTGACCTGGTAGGCAACGAGAACTCCATAGAACCTTCAAAATTTGGGTTTAATTACAAACCACCGTGGAGTCTGGACCGCAGCCTGAGATCAGAAATACAAAGAAAGGAGTTGAGAGAAAGTTTGGAACTATAAATGCCAGCTTCCCTTCCCCCACTTGCCTTTTCTTAAGCTATGGGATGGATTTTTTTCTTCTTATTGTCAACACAACCGACTTACAAACCGCAAAGTAAGCAAAATTTCCAAGGTAACAGTCAAAGCCTGCCTTCCTTTCTTCTCATGGAATCAAGCTATCACGACACCAACACTGCATCAAACACATCACTGGAAACAAAACAGAACTGAAATCCAGCCCTGGTATCGTGATGGCTTCAAAGTCTTATATTTTATTTTCTTCTTTTGTCTGAAACTTTGAAGCCTCAAAATCAGTTGTGAGTTCAACTTTTTGAATAAAGCCTGTAATGCAGTGATTGAAACACACAAGACTTAGAGTAAGTACTGTATGTTAAAAACCATCTCGAGCAGCCTAGCCAAAAAGAAGCAAGCAAAACGTTACATAATCATAGGTTTGTGGCCTTCCATATTCTGGGCAGAGTAGAACCATGCTGTATTTTTGCCAAGTTGTGGTACAAATTAGCAATAAAAGCCTGCCCCAAAAGTCTTGGGTCAAGGAAAAGACTGAATCAGGCCCTCGCTCCATGAAAGCAAACACCGTAACATCAGTATAATAACCAGAGGCCGAGTCCTGCCTGTACAGGAAATTGTGATAGCTGACATGAAGGGCTCAGGTCTCTGGGGTGGCATGAGAAATGTCAAACAGACACATGCTCCCTTGCCTCTGAAAGGAAGGAAGGAAGGAAAACGAGAACTACCGGTTATTTTCAAGAGGACAAATTTGGGCATGGGGTCCTGTGCCGCTGGTCTTTGCGGTACTATCACGTACACGTGGACAATTCAGTACGTATGCGCACCACACACCAGACTAAGGCATTCACAGTTACATGTCTGCCCTTGATGCACACACATTTATTGTTACTACAGAGAGACAAGGATGAAGACCAGGAAGACAACTGTATGGAAAAATGGTCCTAAGAGGACCAAACCCATTATGCTTCTTGCTAAGAGAAATTCCTTCTCTTGTCTAGCTCTGGAAGACAATTTTCTTTATTCTCTCTCTACAGCATTGCCATGAACACCCTCCCCCCCGCAAAAGAAACAAGTCCATAAAAGACTACTTTCTGTGTAACCTTCACGAATCTGACTTAAATGCAGCAGTGAACAGACTAATAACGAAAATCCAAGCAAACAATCTATCCCAGCGTCACTCCTCGTGCCAGCACAACCAGTCACATCTGACATCAAGTAACAACGCAGTCCTCCGGGACTGGAAGATGCGTAGTCTTACGGTTTGCTTTAATCTGTGACGTTCCCCGTAAGGCTAATTTAACCAATCGCACATTGCCAGAGCTTCACTTGGTTTAAAGGATGTATAAAAGAAACACAAAACGGCGAGAATAAACTGGTGTAAGGACTTCACATATTTGCAAACCGCCATACACTGAAGTGTCTTGTTGCACTGAAACACCAAAAGAAAAAAGTACACAACTCAAATGTGAAACCAAAAGAACCAAATTAGACTGACCACTCATTTGCTTGTGCAACCCAACATAAAATAGGAAGCCTGGATAGACACAGTCATGGTTCAGATATTACTGTTACAAGGTGGCGTTAGGGGTGACGAGATGTTCCAACTAATGCTTTTTATTTATTTTATTTCCTGCTTAACCATGAGACTACATGTCACCAATTCCAATCCCTGCATCTTTACCTATCTTACATAAAGGATCTCTCTGTTCCATTTTTCTGAGATTGGACATTAAAAAAAAAAAAAGGTTAACAGGAAGGTTTAATAGAATATACCTCTGTCAGTTGAAGACCAAGACCTGCACTGGAAATAGAGCAATGAAATATTACCCTGGTCACTATCCCAGCTGGACACGGTGTGTAGCTGGCTGGCTCGCCGGCTGATCATTCATGCCTCTGCGCAAGGCACCAACCCGGCGGAAGGAGGCCCAAGAAGTCAATGTACCATACAGAAATCAAGCAAAAGAGGAAACGATGGGTTTGGTGGAGCGATGACTCCAGACTCCAGAGTAAATTTTTTGTCTCCCCAAGGGAAAAAATAACAGCCTGCTAGTACTGTTTATGGTGTAAATTTAGTTTGGAAAGCGTGAATCAGAGGGAAGTTGACATTTCACCTAAATAAAAACTATTGAGGCCGGGAAAAATAAAAGTTCATCTCCAGGAGAATCTTGCCAGCCAACAAAGGGAAAACATTATCACCTTTAGGTAGATAGAAAACTAAACTTACCTGGTGCAACAGCCAAAAGCTTCAAAGGCCTCAAACACATGAAGGCAAAACCCCCTTCGCAGTCATCTAAGTTCTCCATACTTGCGGCTTGAGGACTATTTTCCAAGAAATTTGTGCAGGTTCTCCCAAGCACCATAGCAAGACTTAAGAGGGAAAAGAACTGAACTATGCCGCAAATCCACCACCTCTGCTAAACTCTCTCCAACAAACTTGCAATCCTGTTCTTAACAAGGCCAAGTTTAGTCAACTTCCATAAGAAACAGGCTGAGCCATTAACGTAGAGAAACGAGATTCTGCAAATGGAACAGGGAATGGAGGTAAAGCGGCAAATTTCAGGAGGAGGGAAGGAAAAATTATTTTAAATACTGACTAGAATCCCAAACCTTTGCTAAAGAATACACATTAATTTTGTGGGAGAGACATTTATCATTTCAACTGCTGCTGCTGCTGAAGTGGGAGGAAGGAACTGCGGGAAACCAGGCAAATAATGCCTGGCTCAGCTGTTCAGGGTAGCAGCTGTCCTGAAATCCTCATTGGAAGGAACAAGCCAGGAGGTCATGGAAGTCATGATTATTTGGAATGAAGAGGGGAAACAATAGATTGGGGCCCTCTGTCTTCTTGCCTTTCCATGTCTTTTGTTAGCTGCTGCCTTCCCAGAATAGCTGGCTGGCTGTATTCTAGGCAGATCTAGGTTTGGTTTTGCACGTGCCTTTTCTCCCCTGCAGCTTCATAATATTAAAAAAAAAAAAAAGGGAAAAAAGCAACACCCCCACCTCCCCCATATTCGTATTTATGTGTCTGACTCGCGGGCACCTCTTCCAATTACAGTCACTTGACCGAGGAGGCAGTTGGAGGCTTTAAGTTCGTCAGCAATGGGTAGTACATACTGCTCAAAACAGAGACAGTCCCTTGAAATTTAGTTTTCTCAGATCCTTCTCCTCTGTTGAGTTTCTCTCCTAGGGCAAAGCTAATGCCATGCTACAGGAGACATGACAACTAACAAACCTGTCAAAATTGCTGCTTTGCCTGCAGGAAGGAATACTGCTCGCACTCGTTATCACTGAGAAACCTTAGAGAGGAGAAAAGGTTAGTGCAGACGCTGGTTCTGTTTGCGTACGGTATAACAGAGCTCGAAGCATCTTGAAGGCTAACAGAGCTTGTTAACAGCTCACACAGTTTAGTGAACAAAAATGGCCGAAAGTTGGTTTGGTAAGATTTCAGACACCACGGTAAAAGAAGGTTCTGGTCCTGCCTCTCCCACTGCAGACTCGCATGACCTCGGGCAAGTCACCTAACCCTCACCAAACTAATGCTCTGTCACCCAGGAATGCTGTGAAACTGATAAATTTGTAGAGGAGCTTTAAAATAGCAATCCTCACGTAAAGGTATAGCCTAACTGTTCCGGCTTAGCAGAGCTAAATTGAGAGTGTAAACAAGGACTTAACTGCAAAACACAGCTTCCTCAGAAGTCAGGCGAAGACAGGCAGAAAAGACTGACTTTTCTGGCAGAATTTTTATAACCAAGACTCACATACCCCGACTCCTACTTCATATGAGTTTGGAGAGAAACAGGTCTTAATTTTCACTCTAGGATGAAACTATTGTAGTCCTGCTGACTCAAAAGATAAGGTGAAACAACGTAAACAAAAAGCAGTAACTTTAATTTAGGATTAGCAGTCAGTGGTAGATGTTCCTTGCCTACAGCAGTAAGGATGAACACAGCGCCTGCTGCAACCTACAATGCAAGTAATATTAGGGTAAATCTAAGATCAGAGAAAAAAACATTTCTCATTTTAAATAAATGGGGTTCCCCGCCTTTTTTTTTTCCCCCCTCCAGACAGCTTTAATATTGATCCACAGATTAAGGATTCTTGTTGGGTGCCATCAGAATTGTTTAATGGGATACTCCTTGTGTTACAATCTTGATAAAGAGACCCACGTATGGATTTGAATAACATCTTGAAAGGAGATGGAGTGTAATAAGAAGACAGACAGATCGAAAGATTAAAACTTCATCTGATCCCCAACTCCCAGGCAAAGCGCGATAACCCCTCCCCCTTGCTCCATACTACGCATACCTGAAGAGGCAGAAGGCACAAGAGCAAAAACCCAACAAATTCCAGAAGGTTTCATTTTATGTTTGGGACAGGTTTAATCTGTTTGCGCAGGAGACGAAACCGCAGTACAGTTAGGCGATTTTCATTTTGGATCTCCACCGTCAGTAGACTTGAAATATCCTGGTGTAAAGCAGCGCTACGTGATTTACAACATCACCGTACTATTTGTGAGAGCTAAAGCTTTTAGTTTTTTCTAATGGTATTTGGCTTGGCTTGGTTTTCTGAAGTGCTGTTGCGCTCGGGTTCAACAGGAGACATGTTTCTCTAAGCTGATTTCTCTGTGGCCGAGGATTTAATCAGATCAAAATAGCGATTAAAACATGGACGATAACCACAATCCTTAAAGGGATAGCTGCAACGTGAAGGCCTCCCCTATCCCGCTTTACAATCAAAAGGGAAGCAGTATCTATCTCTGGCAAATGTATGCTTTTAAAATATCTTGAAAATTTGCTACCTTCTGGGTCACCTTTCCTCTAGATAGGGTGCAAAGCTATTGGTAAGCACCAAGAAACTAAGATATGCAAATGAATGAAGGGCTGCACTTAATGTGAATGCATTAACACCGTCAAGACATCCTCGCAGGTGGGTTTGCTGACACTCGCTTTACTCCAGCACATACGCTGTAAATTTCCAGCGCAGCTACCTCAGACCCTGTCAGTGCTCCTGACATCCCTTCCTACAGTTTTCCACTTGCTACTTTGTAGGTCTGTGGTTCTTTTCATCCATCCAAAGACAGCACGATAGCATGTTTAGAGTGGTGAGAAACAGGAGTATAAAAAATGCAAATGGAGCAGCATTTCCACAGCTCTACACAGAGTGAACCAAACATTTAGGCCAAAAATGCTTTTTTAACGACAATTAATTTCAGAAATTAGTCCTAATTTTACAGCAACTTCAATCATGACCTGTATGAAGAGCCAACAAGCTGTGCCATCAAATGCATAAGCCCTGTTCCCATCTTCGTACCGCACCACAAAAGCAGGCCAAGTGACTCACTCCAGCGAATGCCAGAGCCGAGGACGCAGGCTGCTGTGTTCTGGCTCCCGATCCTATTCTCCAACCACGAGAAATCGCTGGCAGTTTTGATGAGCATTATTTTCAAAGACATAGAACAATAACAGCTTCTCCTGAACTTCATGGAAGCTCGGCATCAGGAGTACCAAGGGATATTTTCAATTAACGGAGATGCGCACGTTCCACTGGAAGTCAGTATTTATTTGGTAAGCCTGCTTGGCAGTTTAGTCCTCTCCTCGCTTCCATCACTGTGACACCTTTGAGATACCAACTCCTTGGTATGTGGGATAACATCTTCTTCCAAGCTATTCTTGACACTCTACTCCTACTCCTCTTCTATGTATTTAACCATTTTAAAGCTGATTTGGGTCATGACTAATAGGATTAGATACTAAGATCATGTGCTGTTAGCAGTTGTCACTGTAGAGCTAACAGGACTGATGCGGAAGGCAAGCTGGGGTAGCTTTCAGGTGGGTGGGAAAGCACTCACGTTAATGTGTTCTTTCTTCCCCTTTTTAATTATAATTAATATTAAAGCTGGACAAAAATCCCACCCAAAACCCAAAACCTCAACTTCACTCTTTTCATAGTCAATCTCTTCATGTTGCTTATCAGTCTAAAAGCAAAATTCACAACACGGGGAGATGAAGTGGTCTTCAAGCACTGCTAGGAGTGAGCAGGGACACCAAAGAAGTAAATATCAATAGCCTAATTTTAAGATCCACTGAACTAAACCAGGCGCCCATGTTTTTTAAATCTGGCATCACAGACCTAGGTTTTGTGCAAAATTCCCTGGTTCTAGCTACTCTCATCTCATTCTAGCTAACGGGAAGGGCACATGCCCTTCTCGTGTGTATTTCCAACAACCCTTTCTTGTTTTCACAGAAAAAATATTAAAACGGGAGAACACCCCCCCTTCTCCCCCTTCTGACGTTTGGAAAATGATCTGTTTATCTGCTTTAGGGCAAGAGTAATAGCTACAAAGGCCTGAAGGTCAGGACTGCTGTATTTTATTCCTGGCTCTGCTACTGATGTTATTTGAATGGCTTTAGGTAAATCAAAGACCACATATGTTTTATTAAACTACATTACTGTAAACAGTATCAGAATTTCTAAAGGAGGTTGAGATTTTCAAATAAAAGGCACCACAGAAACGAGATTAATGTTTTCATAGAAAACAAAACCCAAAGAATCTAATTTTCCTAATTCTTTAATAGGGTTAAGCGCCATTAATTCCAGCTGGGAAATAATTCAAGATGGAGCTCACGAGATTTTCTTCTACATGTTGAGCACTCAGTTTTTAAATCTTTTTCTGCAACTTTCAAATAGTTGCAGAAAACTATTGCAGGAAATAGTTATGGAAACTCCCAGCAACTCCAAATGTCTCAGTTTATCGTTCTGGGCAAGAGCACGCAGGTCAAATACAGAGAAGATTTAAGGTAGCCTACAACAATGCTCTCCAAAACTGGACATCCCACAAGCGTTGCTCTTTTACCTGACGCATCTCACCATAAGATGCTGCACCAAACATATCTGCTTTTAGACGGTTACAATGGAGTTGTCTACATTTGAGATAGCTGTCTTAGATTCCCTTGCCATCAACAAAGGCACTCTTGGACTGCAATTCATCCCAAAGCAGATGCTTTAAACCATACCAGCTAATCTATCAGTTAGCACAGACCTAGTCGCCTACACTGTAGGCAACCAGTAACTTTCCTGAGTTAATTCAGGTTCCTGCACGAGACTTTCCACAGAGAGAAATAAGTGTCTAAATATCCTCAAAAATCTGGTTGAACCCCTCTACAAGACTTGTCCCTGTTCAAATGTCCCTGGGCAATGTTTAAGTATCTTTTCTCCCAACCCACTCACGTCAGCTGCCCGAGATTTGTTAACATCTTAGACAACACTTTCACGCCTCATGCGTAAGTCAGATTTATTTTTGTGATATTTTCGCCTCCATATGAAACAATGAGGCTAAAGAATTATTTTAATGAATGGTTCTCTTTTAATGGTTGCATTTTTCAGGAAGACAAAAATAATTTTCTGGTTCGGAACAGCAAAAAAGTGATGTACATTTCTCCCAATCTACAGGAAGCTCTTGGGGTAGTAATCAGATAGTGAAAGGCAAATCCTTCCTGTCAGCAAAGATGTTTTACCTGTAAACGCCTGAAACTGCACCCAAAATGCCGATCACGAACAAACTACGTTAGCGTTGTGGAACAGTGGTTTAGCCGTCATACACAAGTTACACAGGTTTGAGGGTTTTTACTGCTCCAGCTGCATGCCTGCATTATTTTACCCAGCATTATTAAGACGAGGTTACAGCTCCGCAGGAATCGTTAACAGCCCGACAGATGTCACCTTCGTACATACAGTCCTAGTAGGACACTGGGCAACTGAACTACACATACTCCCTTGTTTTCTTTTTCCCTAGAAAGGATTCTACAAATTCATCACCGGGAGAGAAAGAGGACACCAATATATTCTATAAAGTCAAAGTGCTTCTAACGTAGTGCTGAATTTGCAGTTTTTCTCTGTCCCCTACTTCCACTTTCTCTTATGTCAGATCACATTAACGTGACAATCAATTTTTCTGTCTGGCTCTTTCCCGCACAGTGCAAACACCGCCCCTCTTCCAATCCCCTCCACGCCTCTCTGAATCTTTTAGAGGTGAGGGAAATCTGGCTTACGGCCCAGGGCTCATCAATAAGCCAGATACGTGCCTGGTGGAACAACCTGGCAGCAGTTGGTCGTCTTCTTTCTTTTTACTGGCTTATATTCAAGCCTTGTGCCTAGTAAGTATGATTACTACAAAGACTAAAACTTAACAGAGGTGCAAAATAAACATAGCGGACGCACAACCTGGGCAAGGACGTAGCGGTCTTACCAGTCGAGGTTNCAGTTGGTCGTCTTCTTTCTTTTTACTGGCTTATATTCAAGCCTTGTGCCTAGTAAGTATGATTACTACAAAGACTAAAACTTAACAGAGGTGCAAAATAAACATAGCGGACGCACAACCTGGGCAAGGACATAGCTGTCTTACCAGTCGAGGTTTCACCCGAGTGACTAAACAAAATTAACCCCTTCTGAAGATTCCAACATCATACTTGATTTTAAACAAAAATGGTCCGCCAGGCACTACACAGAACCATCAACTGAGTATTCCAACCCAAGTACGGTACCAGCTGCATACTACTGAATGCTAATGTTCGTTAGAAGCTTGAGCAAAATCCAGTTTTTACATCTCCAAGCACGCAGAGATGAATCTTTAAGGACTGCACAAGCACGATGCTCCCATTGCGCTTTTTACTTTACCCCAGGTATGCCAGGTCCTTGGGCAGAAAGATTTGATCAGTATTTAAACACCCAGCTCTCTAAGCCCGTGTCTTGACCTGAATCTTGTGTGAACTGTTCAGTTTCAACNCGTAGAGATGAATCTTTAAGGACTGCACAAGCACGATGCTCCCATTGCACTTTTTACTTTACCCCAGGTATGCCAGGTCCTTGGGCAGAAAGATTTGATCAGTATTTAAACACCCAGCTCTCTAAGCCCGTGTCTTGACCTGAATCTTGTGCGAACTGTTCAGTTTCAACTCCACCCTAAATTCATGCAATATTCCAACAGGGAAGTTCCACAGTGCTAGTGCCACCTAGTCACATCAGAGTTACGGGGAGTTTGAATCCTGAGCTCTCCCACGACCCTGCTTGCTCAGAATGGACCTCATCAGCATCAGGCATGTAGGAAGAGTCAGTACAACCGAGGAAGGGGTCGCACCTACAGAGCACGTCTCCAAAAGTTGTGCTCGTGGTGTTCACCAGAATTGCAACCATTGGATGTACAATAAGAATAACAACAATACAAAGGATCACCTGGAATTATGCACACATTCCTGCTGGGTCCACGCAAAATCGGGGAGGTACGGTCTAGGTGACCACGACAGTCAGAGCAAACGGTCCCGATTGTGCAAAATATACTGAAGCAGGGCGGATAAAACTGTTGCACACAGAATATAGAATAATCCCTGGAATCCGGTAAAAACCAGAACTCTTCAATGCAAATTACCACGCCCAATGCACCTCTGCTTCCCCTGACAATGGCTAACGCGCTACTTCACACAGTTTGCGTACTTTGTACGTATCGATACAAATTCATAGAAACACACCACCTTTCCAAATATTCTGTAGATCTGTAATTTTAAACAAAAGCTATTGAACTTGTAGATTGGCTCAGCATTTTTGCAAAAAAAAAATTTAAAAAAGGAAATATAATAAATTGGAATTTTTACTGTCACCACTGCACTGACAAAAATACGTTTACTACGTGCTTAGGGTAAATAAGCAATCTCATTTTCAGCTTTCATTTTTCACCCAGGATAAAAACCCCATTTACCATGGCCACACATTCTCTATCCATGGCTTACCTACAGACAGGTGTCCAGAACAGATCTGCTCTGTCTGAATTATTACATCAGTGCTGACAGCCTTGTACCTTAATACAGTTAACAGTCAATTTTGAAACAGACTGCTGGGCTCAACAGGATTATTTCCCACGACCAAAATGGATTTTAGATCAGAGGAAAGGCACTAGACTCCTTGCTCTATAAATTAAAAGCCACTCTATCTATAAAACAAATGCTCCAGTAGCGCCCAGTGCCGTGCAAAACACCCTCAGCTACTCTTCTCGGAGCAAAAGAGGAAATCCATTTCCAAGGCTCATTTGCTCTTGGTCTCTCTCCTAAGCCTGCTCAGGAAGGCACTGCGTCTGCACCCAGATGAGAGGGAAACCCGGTGTGCGCCAAGCTTTGCTGATGGACCAAAGCTGATTATTTTAGCTTCTGCCAGAAGCTCACAGGATTTCAGGGGACGAGTGCAGCAGCGCAGGTGTCTGTGAAAATGAAGAGAAACCACCGAGTCTCCTGGGAGGACGGACTGAGAGGAGGAGGGGAATTAATTGTGGTTTAGAAAAGGGAAGGGGTTGGTCGAGAGAAATGCTATAAAAGCACCATGACGACAGAACAGGGTGATGGAAAGGTCAGTCCCTTTCAATAATGCCTTTTTTTTTTTCCCTTGTCCAAATGAAACACTTGGCCACGTCCATCGCCAGAGTTCAGCTGGAGGTAAATGACCAGACAGGGGGGCCATAAACTGTCTAGAGATGTGATGCTGTTCTGCCACGGCTGCGGCCTGCCCTTCCAGCCCTCTCCCCCGTTCCTGGACCAAGGCAATTTCCACAGCAAAAGACTCCAAAATTGCACCCAACAAAAGCTGCTCTTGTGCACCGCACAAGCACAGAAGTTGGACTGTAACTCCTACTTACCTCAAGCGAACACCTTCTGATGCCTAGCGCCCATCACAGAGGGTTGCAGGAGTGAAAAAGAAGTATTTTCAATAATGAAAGAGTGATTAATCCTGATAGGCATGCAGCCCTTAGAATTACTTTTCAGCTGCTAGTGGTAGGTGGTCAAATTATACCTTTCCATCACATTTCCCACTATACTGCACATCTCCTCAGTACATTTTCTCATGAAACACTCTAAGGATTCAGAACAATTAAACCTAACCACTAAGCAATTCCCACTCCTTTCTTCCCCTTAATATGAAATCATTCTTTCTAGTACTTTAGGAAAATAAATGTAAGCTCTAGAGCTCCAACTCAGTACTAATGTGCAAAAATGGCGCATTACAACAAGAGATGCAACACAAAGATTTATTGTTGCACAGTTGTGGGTGCCGTGGCCGGTTGAATGGTCATTTAAAGTTTTCATCTATGCATGACAGGTGGGAAAGCTTTCAGGGAAGAAAAAAGTGAAAGGATTATTGTCTACTGAATGTTTTGATATTACACAAATGAGGACATTTCCTGCCTATCACAACCTTCCTTAAGCCAGGGAGTTTTTCTCTTTGTTATTTATTCGCTGACAACGGATGCTCCTAATTTGTTCCTTAAGAGCACAAGAGTGGTGGCACATAAACACGTATGCCAGGGAGCAAATATACAGGACTTGAGCTCCTCTACAGCAACAAACATTTATTCCTGCAAAGCCAGAGTAAATTGTGGGTGGCTTTCTATTCAGTGATACAGCTTTCCCTTCACCGCTAAAGGGAGAGCTACCACGTATTTACAGAAGCTCAAAGTCTTTTATCGAAGTAGCTGGTGTATGACAAGTTCAAATCCCAGCTTACCTGCAGCGATGTGTTTGTGTGCCTGTTATTCCTTTAGTAGATCTGCTCACTGATTTTACATACCATTCTTCATTTCTAAATCCTTCTACCTCAACACATGAGTTTGTTTGCTTTAAGAAAAGGAGAGGGGGTAGAACAATGTGATCATTTCTTAATTTCATCAAGCAAGTTTAACGCTGTCCCCTTCACACACTTGTTTGGAATGATAAAGTGGAGAAGTTCCTTCCATTCCAAGTTAAATTTTAATACGCACAACCTAAGAATCTAAAAAGAATATGCAAAAAGTCCTTTCTTTTCCTAGATCCTAGAACTTCTGCTCCTCCCTGGCAAATTCTCTGTCATACTTTTCCCTAGTGATATCCGTTCTCTTTTCAGGGTCGCTAACGGTATCTAGCATTTCAGCTAGATGACTGGGCCGAGCTGCTGCAGCACGGGGAACTAAAGGGATGCTTGGTTCAGAACTCTGCAGGCATTAAGGATCAATAATACAGAAAGACTCAACTTTTCCATCAAGAATTAGAGGAAAGATTAAACAAAAACAAAGCACTAAACATAAAAATGGGGTGTTGTGGTCATTCTACTTGGAAAATTTATTTACTAGGAATCTGAGTGAATCAAAAAGAAATGTTTTATAAGAATACTAAGTTTGTATGGCTATGCTTTTAGCTCTTTGTTTACAACCTCTTCTTGGGCTCTTCTGAGTTTTGCCATTAAAAAGGCTTTACGAAATGGCTGACAGTTTTACATCCTTTTATTTTTTTTTTATATGCTATCAGAGAGTGCATTTTCATGCATTTTTTTCATCGATACAATTTTATAATCCAGTCTACAACCTCTGCAGAAGGAGCGTGAGGATCTAAAAGTATTTAAAGACAGCATAAAAATGGGATGTTTGGATGTGCTGAGCAGAAAAAAAAAAGCTTGGAATGAGCAGAACACTGCAGGCAGCAATTGTAACAATACCTTGCTGCCTCTCTCAGTGTTTCATAGCATGACTCATTAGATCCTCACAATGCCTGTAAAATAAGAAGTGTCATTACCACTATTTAATAAGTGGGGGAAACTGAGGTAGAGAAATGGGAATGCACTTGTCCAAGGTCACATACCAAACTAGTACCGGAACAAACAGAATCGTATCTTCTAACCCACAGCCTTGTACGTTCCTCCAAAGCAGTTACCCTTTAGTCAACAAATTGCTGATGTTGAATAGGCTGATGATATCCTTTCAGTAGCATCCACTCTGTTATGACTTCGTGAAGAGATCACCAGAATGGAAAAGAATTTGAGCTGCTAAATTACATAAGTGTGTAGTCACCACCTAGCAATGGAGAAAAAAGGGCTGGATATTTTCAGTTACAACTAGATTTTCTAACCAGATGGCCAGAAGAACTGACGTCACTCACATTCCAAATTATAGAGCTGCTTGAAAGCTGCTCCAGCATTAAGGATGCAACCAGGCCTGCATTCTAAGTAATTTTTCCAAACTCCATTCTGCAAAGATACCAGGAGGGGTTTTGCTGTCCTTTTTGCTACGCTGCTGAAAATGCCCTTCTTCCGGGACACACCTGTCCCAAACTCCCTCAGGGATGTTCACATCTCTTTTTCCTGACTGAGTAACACAAGCTTAAGAACACGGCTTAACAGGGTCCTCAGAAATCCTTAACTTGGAAAGTTTTCTAACTTTGATTGAAAACTTCATAGAATGACTTGTCCACTAACGCTGACTGCTCATATTTAAATCACCTGAACACTTAGCATTGCACTGCAGAAGAAAACCCCAGACAACGGACAGGAATCCAGGCAGTGCAACAAGACAACGGGAAAAAGGAAGACAGCAAGTGGAAGCCTACCTGTCCTGAAGTTTTAAATTTCGGCTCCAACACAGAATCAACTGAAATATTTCAGGTCTGCTGTACTTTTTGCTGCTTTTTCTCTCTCTCTTTTTTCTTTTTAAATTTAAGAGCAAAATGTCAGTAAGAAGCCAGCAGGAGCCTTGCAGTACAGAGAATGCTGGATCAGATTCAAATGTAAGAACCCTCTCCATCCCAGCTAAGTAAAATGTCTGAACAAGCTCCAAAAACCCATCAATCATCGGCTGGACATTTTCCCACCTTCAACGAAACGAAATACATGAGGGGCCTGCAAAACATTTTTAAACCAAACCATTTCAGAGTTATGGTAGACCAACAGAGAAAAATAGAAAGATCTGAAAGCACAATGTGCTGTATTTTATACTACAGCACCTTGAGAATCAGAAAAGTAACATTAGGTATTTTAAAATACTATTAACACCTCCTGAGATCTGGTATTACTATAGCTCAGGACAGCTGGCCATATTTGATGGAACGTTCATTCTGACAGGCTGTAGAGTATATACAGATGTACCACATCCAACTGTGACAGGACTAACAGTTCTGTCCTAAGAAGCTATTCACCACAGCAAGACGACAGCTTCTGGGTAGTACACAAGCACAGCTTAAGTCTGTACTATGGACAGGGCTTAAAACCAAGAGCCATGCACTGGATGGCATCACCATTATTTTTCTTTTAATTGCAGTTATGTTTCAAGCCCACCCATCAGGAGCCTGCAATTCACACATATTCGCAAAGTGTTCTGAGCGCCACAGACAGAATTGCAAAGCACTGTCACTACTTGCACACGCAGGAAAAAAGAGCAACAGGAAAGAGCTCTTTCCAATGGCTATTATCCTCAAAGACGTAAGAGTAATCTCTTGCAAAATATACAATTTTGAAGGTGGTAAAGGAGAAAGAGTAACAGGAAGAAAATAAGTTCTTGTATTTCCAGCAAGAGGCACACTTCTTTAAATCACTCCCCTGTGCAAAATTAGCCCAGTGTTAGTTGGGTCTGGAAGCTGGCACGTGAAAGCTTGCCAAGTTTCCATGCAAAATAAAACCTTTTATTTGTTCAAATTTCTCAATTTCTCTCTCTCCCTCCCTCTTCTCCATGCAAAAGAATGATGAATTGTACATTACAGGTTAATTATTATGAAATACGCTAAGGAGGGATCAAAATTTTGGGATGCGGGGGAGGAAGGAAAGAAGGAAGAGAACATCAGGTAAAGTAAGAAGAGAAGGGAACTCAAGGAACTTTTGGAAAGCTGAGAAAGGGTAGGACGTGCTACTGCTCACAGTTTTAGAGGAAAAGCCAAACAAAACAGAATAGGGAATGAAAGATTTCAAAGACGTACAATACTAGGCCTAAGTTAGACATCAAAACGCATCCAGAGCCTTGCTCACCCTGCAGGTTACTGAACATTTGACAGGGAGAAATCCCATCCAGTTCGTTTGGGAGCATGTGCATGCCCTAGGGAAGCAGCTGTGGTAACTTCATGACCAAACCACAATTTGCAAATATAAGTTACATGCAGTGGGAGACAAAAATCCCAATTATAGCCTTCCATTAGTCCCTTTTCCACGGTAACTGTTTGCTGTAAAAGGCCATTGAAACAAAAGGCATGCACCTCAACTATAGAAGTTTTGATCTATCCATGCAAGAAGAGATTAAGAAACACCCAGTAATGCCGCTATAGTCATTATGGCACTGAGCGTTCTTCTCAACACGGATACTGTACGACGTAATTGCCACCACACCAATTACCCAGGTCATGGAGAGGCTGCAGGGGGGTTGACTTCTTCCTCCCACAAACATCTCATAAAACATCCCCCTTCACAGATCTACTGCTTAGCTGCCAGGTTTTAACTACTTCATTTTCCAAAACATTATGTATCACAAGGCACAGACAGCATACACAATTAGAAAAACTCCTCAAGAAGCTGGGAACACTCTCTGGTATTGCAACAAGGTGTTGTCTTGTCTACTTCACCCTCAGAAAAGAACAAAAAATACAGTAGGAAAGAGGCAATCTCATATTCACGAGTTGTCTTCAAAGTGGTTTAGTGCTTTTGTTCCAATGGAGTTTTACCTGAAAAACAGCTCAATTCATACAACAGTTCATGTAATGAGAAAAGGTAACAGCGGCCGTCAGGTCACAAGATCTGCAACTGACAGCTACGGGCGCATGGCGGCCGTGTCTCGGACATACGCTTACGCTATTGTTATCGGCCACTATTCCTGCGCAGAAACACGTACGCACACTTTCACTATTCATTACCCGCGGTTCCGTGCTGCATGACTTGCAATATCTGGCCATAATAATGCTTCGTGACTGCCCCAGTCTTGAAAAGGTCAGGTCTCATTACTGATCGCTCTTTATGTTCACTGCTTACGCTGGCTCAGAGCGCCGCAAGTCCCAACAGTAAATATGCAGCATACACCTCTCCTTGTCCTCCAGTAACCAGACCTAACTGCAACCTGCAAAACCATCAATCCCCACCACAATATTACCACGAAAATTTGTCTAAGTACTCGTCAGAAATAAAACACAAACCAAGGTAATGCATTTACACTGAAAATAACCAGGAGACGATGTAAGCGACTGACCAGCTTTGTGGTGGAAAGCACATACAACACACGCACAGTTCTGCAGCCTTCCCAAAAGCTCCCCAAGTCCCACAGCTGACTGTGGAAAATTTCAGTAAGTGACAAACCAACCCATTAACTTTTTATATATTTCAAATGTTACTTAAGAAACAGTCTGTATCAGGTGGTCTGCAGTCTTTCAAATTATTATTCTTGGTAATAAGGAAAACTAACACTTCTACCAAAGAAAGTCATAGCGTCTAGGGGAGAATTTCAAGACGGCACTCCTAAAAAAAGAAAGTACATTTTGCTCACCTCTGCCCCATCTCCACCAAGCAACTGTGCGTACACTATAGACACTAACTCCTCCACGGCAAAAACACTGCCCTTATTTATAAACACAAGATACCACACCCACACATCTGAATTTACTAGTTGCGTTACAAAGCAATACTTAAGTCACTTTATAAACAGTTTTAATCAGCGAAAACCAGCTATTAATTGCAAACCTAATGTACTGTAGACTGAGACACTTCTATAAACTCAAGAACTCTCCAAGGAACATACCGGGATTAAATAATAGTCTTATAGTCATTAAAGGCTCTTTGCTTCTCCATGCCTTGGGTTTTCTTGCACTAACTGGTATTTTATTACACATCAGTTGTCCCAGACAATTGATTATCTATCGTGATCAAGGGAGGTGAAGAAGGGTTGTTTGACTACAGCTATTAAAGATCCATAGGATTTGTTAAAAAGGGAATAATTACTCCATCGCTTTTTTAGTTTCTCTTCACTCTCCCTTCCTCGGTTATAAGAAAAGTCCATTTTCATCGGGGATCACGGCACTAGCCAGGATCTCCTGCAGCTTACATCCCTGGCTGACGTGTGCCACACTGAATTCTTGAAGACCTATCACCCCCACCAAGCTGGTCGCTTTGTCAGCCTTGGGAGCCATCACAAATGATTACTTACAATCACTATGTCAATTATGAAAGAAAAACCACACTACTAACAACGTACGTTTGGTTTTTAAAAAAAAAACAAACCACAATAAACCCCACCTCTTTATCACCAGGCAATACAAACCCAACTGAGAAACTGCAGCTAATGCACTTGAAAGGATCTCCCCGAAACGTAACGGGCGGGAAGGCAAGGCTGACACAAAAACCGGGGGTACTTGCACTGGATGGTTTGATGCGTAACTTTTGCAAGTGCTGGTTCCAGCAACGACATACAGAGATTCTAGATGCTAAAATGACTTCCCACAGGTGCTATGGGTAAAGGATTCAAGAACAATACAAAAGTCAAATATTTACCTCTGTCCTGTGTAAGCACAACAACTTCTCACTATTTGCATGGTATACAGTATTTATTTATTAGTGTGAAAACAAACTAAATGAATGTGGAAAATAAACTCAACCAGAGTAGGCAAAATGTTCTATGAATACTGCTTGTAGAGAGTTAGCGGTATAAACTCACCAAGCAACAGGAAAAATCATCCTGTCACGGTCCTCAGGAAAGGACTTCACAGCTCTCCTATGCAAGATCTGCCACCAGGAACGTTGAACTCCGAAGCCCATGTTTTCAGTGCTCACTGAAATGCCTGAGTTCCTCCGTTATTTGCACCATAGTTTATTTGTTCAATGACAAAGATGATCACAGCCTGCCAAAGCATGCTCGGTTCATTATTTTGCGAAACTTGGGCTTTATTTGAGAAACTCAGACCCAGAAGACACAGTAACGTAGGAACTGACTACAAGCATCTTAGTCTCCAGAAAAGGGAAATTATTCTCTATGAGCAGAATAATAGCACTTTCTTACCCACAGATCTCAAGCCATTATACTAACAGGTAATTATTATCATCGCTACCGTTTTACACATGCGGCACGTAGATAGATGAGTGAAGCAACCTGCCAGGTGGTAGAGCCAGGAATAGAAGAACAGTGCTTGAAATCAAGCTTGGGAACAACATCTTCAGGGTTTTAAAAAACACACAACCTATTCCTCTCTAAATCATGTGCGGTCTGTGGAGTCCAGTCAAGTCCTTGAAAGAGTGAATATTCCAGACATACAGACAAAATAAACAGCCTTACAACCCAAACATCAAGCACAATTAGACTAAATTGTTGATCATTCCAACAGCCTGAAAAGAATAGATGATGAAGAAACATCTGTGTAAATTAAAAGGATACTTATAGCCAGATGAGTCTCACTTGAGATTCCAGGATGCACTATAAACACTGAAAGCAGTATTCCTATAGTTTGTGTTAAATTCGAGACAGCTGTTATGCATTTATATTTTGTCAATACAGTTTACCCTTGCTATTCGGATTTACAGTAAGGTAGAAAACGTTTTTTTTCAGTATAAACAACCTTTTTGAAAAGCAAATGGTTTTGCCCAAATCCAGTGTGAACAGCTGGAACGATGGAATATACATATAACACGGAAAGTGAAAGAGGGCGAAGCAGGTATCTATTTTGGCTACATAGCAGAGGTGCTTTGGAATTCATCTTTAAAACAAACAACAGCAAAAATCTAAACTCCAAAAACTCCAATTCTCCCATCGCTTCTATTCTTTAGCAAACAGGAACAACTTTATTTCACAAAGTATCTGTTACAGAAAACATTTGGGGCACAATCTTCCAACCTGCGGAAGAATCTTTGCAAAAGATGACAGGACTGGTATGTGCACACAGACGTTTCATGGACATGCCATCTTTGCGTGCAAGATGTTCACTGGATGGAATTCTCCTTCTTGAGTTTATACACAAAACCTCTATATTCCTCTGTTTAGAACACTTTTCTGCTCTCAGACCTAAAACGATTTCAGGTAAAGTGAGAGACTGTACTGGCTGAAGGCAGTTGATACGGTTTACATTTACATATCTGTATTCAGTATTGTGAGAAAACAATCATATTGCACAACAGTTATCCTGACTACTGCTACATCTACTCATTACCTTTGCCCTCCTCTGAACAGTCTCATTCATTTGCTTCGTTTTCTGCTAAACTAGATTTCAAGAAGTAAGGAAGCGAATGCCTCTCCATGCATTTATAGAGCCCTAAGACAGAAGGTCATGATTCTGGTTTCCAGCCTTTCTACAGTACAAATAATACTGAATCTGGTCTTGGTACTGCTGTGAAATGGAGCCTACAATCACAATGTAAGATCAGAAAGGGACATACTACCATGCATAGAAAGAAACAAATGTCAACAAATTAATGCCAAGATGATGTCAATGAAGCCATTCCAGATTTGCAGAATTGTCATAGAGAGTAAAATCAGAAACTTGGGGGGGGGGAGGAATTCAGAGCATTCACTTGCACAGATTATCCTCCTTAACCACAAACACTCAGAAGTGGGAGAGGATTCAACATAAATTCAATTCTTTCAATTGTCTATCCAATGTCCTAGTTTGACATAAACCTGGAGTAATTCCAAACTGTTGTTGGGAAGAAAGAGAAAAAAATAATTAAAATGACTAGCTGAAACTCTTAAAAAGTAACAAATTAACTAATGCAATAGGAAGATATTTCTCCTCCCAGCTCTTTACAGCATGAAGCTTAGTCTGGATAAGAAACTGCTTAACTTCAGCTAAAATTCAGGATTTTTTTTTCCTTTGTGAGGTCAAAACTGTCTATTTGACAAGGTCTCTCTGTTAATTAAATATGCACATACAGTTTACAAACCGAGTCAAGAGAGACATTTTGTGTCATTTTTGATAACAGTTCAGCAAAGACTTAAACACCTATTTAGCACTCAATCTATGAGTCAACACTTCAAGTGACTCCCTAAACTGCTGTTTCTTTCCTATGGCAACCACCACAATCACTTAAATGAAAACATTCTAAAAAAAGAAAAGGGGGAATGGGATTAAATCTTTGCCAGTTCAGTTTCTTTTACGATCAAGTTAAAAGTAAAAAATCGTAGTTACTAGATGGTGCACAGCTGTCTGCAGGTTCTTCTACAGGTCATACAGAAACGCATGGAGATGAAGGCAGGGACAGAAGGCTGGGAAAGGACATAATCTAGCTCAACTCATGTCTCTACAATCTCTTCTTTTTTCATACCAGCGATGGCTCAGAATGCTGATGCATGTGTCTTTTGAAAGTTAACATTTAACAGAGATTCCAGGTCTACCAAATTCCAAGAAATAAAAATAAACTCTTGCCCTGCTTTAGCTGCCAGCTGAGGCCAATGTTTACTGAGGGGAGTGCTAGGAACCAAGGAGACTGTAGGGTGGAAGCATTCCAACAGACTTGCTGGCCTGTGCCCCCCTACCATACACACCATTTCCAAGCAAGCAGCTCGGACCCAGTGCTGCTTTTCTCTGCACACGCATGCCTCCTTATCAAACTTTTTCAGCTACACATTATTAGCAGAGTTATTGCGCATAACCATACTTATTGTGGTCATATACAAAGGTAAACTGAATAGCATCCCTAGCGTGCCAGGCACTATTCAGATTCAACACCTCAGTCCCAAACACACCGCCACTGAAGCATATCGTTCAGTGCGCACTGGCATGAGATCATGATGCCTGCATCTACTGGTCCAGGGCTAGGCTGTTGAAATGAGGAGGATTACAACAGAAATGTCTCACCCTCCAGACCATGCTGCAATTAAGATATTTGAAACTGTCTTTCCTGCAGTGTCTGAACTGTCAAAATAAAAGGGCAAACGTGGTTAGGTTTACTAAGAGTTCTAGGCTTTGCTCTAAAACCAACTACTATGTAGAGAAAAATCCTCATTTCCTAGGTTCTTTTCAATGGCGACTTTTCGTCTGCAGCTAAAATGCTCTTGAAATCGACACTACTCAAAAATCAGTCAGGACATCCTAGAGGCCACCAGGACATCCAACAGGAATAGCCAGATTCCACATGAGAGATGTATGGGCAATTTAAAACGACATTAACAATAACAAAATCCTATGTGACCTAGTCCATCTTTTTCTTACCACAAAATTACTTCCCACTGTCAGCCAGACAGACGGTGATCCGCTGTGTATGTCTGTACCTTGTCCTGTACTTTCACCTGCCTCCTTATCTTGATGTAGGAAAAAATAAAAGATAAATTATGCTTGCCTCACACAATCCGGTGTATCTTCAGAGTGTCTTTAACGTGCAACACTCTCATGAGTTTCCTTCCCTTTTTAAACAATATTTTATCCCTAAAAACAATATACAAAATAGAGCATACTTTTTGAATATTTCTGAGACTATTACCTACCTGTAAAAGCAATTATACTGAGCACTAAGGTGCAAATGATTATGCTCACAGAGTACAGAATTTGTTCCTTGATTTGTCTTGATTTCTACCATAAAATGTGGGAGCAAGAAGAATCCAAAATGTGACACACTTTTTATTAGCACAGGAAAGTTTACACAACCCAGATCCAATGATTTTTTCTAAAGGCAAAGATACCAAAGTTCTATGACTCAGCATTTCTGAGAGATGTACCTTTAGGTCTTAAAAAAGAGGGAAATTCCTTACGATGAGGAACAACTGAATATTTTACTGTGAGAAACTGCACTGATGGAGTTTTTTTACTTTGGCTATATATGCCTCTATAAGTCCTTTGACTGTTTCTGAAGGCAGTAAAACCAAAACTCAGGGTAAAAAACCACAGAAATTCTGTCTCATTTCTACACAAAACCATAAATTGCTCCCAGCTTCCCTGCAACCCAGCTCCAGCTCTGGTCATACGACAAGCCTCCAAGTCTCAACAACCTCGGTCCAAGTTTGAATTACCATAATGACACCTGAAGACCCAAGAATTTGTTTTTAGTTTGAGGTCTGGGACGCCGCAGAGAGAGAACACCAGCTCTTGCTTAGGACTTGCTTCGGTTTCTGTCACGAGTGCAATGAGCGTGGGGGTCTCACCTCTAGTTATACAGCAGCCCAAAGCCAGAAAATGGAGGATCAAATCCTGCAACACTGCAGGATTCCCACTCAACAGGGAAAACACGTAAAGGGTTTACAAGGACGTGTTAGTATCAATGGCTGGCTGGAGTTGTTCTGTATTAGACTAGAGATGCAAAAGTTTCGGAATCATCCAAACTCACAACTATGAAGTGATATATTTAAAAACTGACACCTCTCAAGGGGATGGAGGCCAGAATATTAATCTGAGGGCAGGTAATTTCTTCTTGAGTTTTTCTGGTTCCTTCTGCATCCTGATCAGAACACATAATGCCTCGCCACTTTACAGGAAGCTACAAGAACTCCCTAGAGTCAAGATCCTACGAGACGTCTTCTATACCAGGCAGATGGAGAGCAAGATGATAAACCCCATTCATTTCCATTAACAGAAAAGTTGCAGGGGCTTTTATCTGATGCCAGAGGTTGCTACTGAAACACTTGAACCACACCTACTGAAACGTAACTTATGATGCAGATGGAAAGAGAGGGGTAGAAGTTTGAAACTATTCCTAAAAGATCCAAGTACAGAGCTTGCCGAGACTGACTTCAAAATCTAAGAAAGGCAAGGGAGAGTTTGGAACCACTCACACGAAACGCTCACTCCATTAATCTCTAATTTTGCAGATCATCCGGAGGCTTTGACAGAAATACAACCCAAAGCACCTCGGTGATCTACCATGGGTGAACCCTAATCTGTTTCCCACACCACCGGACATACCAGCTGGGTTCAGCTATCGACTAAATTGGCTTCGGGGTCAGAAGCCACCCCTGCCAAAAGCACCCCTCTGTGTTAGAGATACATACATTTCAGTTTGACTTTGCAAGCCTGGGAATACAAAAATCACCGCATACAGTTCAATAACGGGGGGAGAGCGGTGAAATCAAGATTTCACCTTCAGAGCACACGAGGATCACATTTCTTCTCCACCCCATACTCCCCTCACCACCCTCCCTCCCCTTCCTTCTTCTCCTTTTTTAATACTCTTCCAGGTCTGGCAGCTCCTATGTTTTTTTTTCCTCCATAGAAACCGACATAACAGCAAGTTTGAGCCAGCCTCCAGCTCCACAAACACAGCCTGGCCCAAGACAGACTCAAGAGAAACACGAAGACATGGAAAGAAATGGCCAGGATACCCACGTGCTGCCAAGCACATCTGATCCTTCAAGGTATTGTTCTAAACTGCTCAGCACAAAGGCAACAGTCCCATCTCCCCAGTACTGCGAGGCCTATCCAGGAAAGTAACAATATGTTGTGCCCCCTACACCACGCCATAGATACTATTTTACAGCAACAGAAGTGTTGCTAACTTCTTGCTTTTTATCTGCCTCCGTGTTTTTTTTTTCTTCTTCAGCAGTTATCAGGAAAGCGATCACCTACAGAAGGAGAGGGACGAGGTATCCACATACAGACTGGCACCAGGCTCAGGGGGTCTTCCAGAACATTAACCAAACTGCATAATCCCAAGACCTTTGAATAAAATCCGAACAGCTCATTTACATTGCTTTGCAAATAATACTTGCACAAAAAAATGGACCTAAATACATTCTGTTCCCGATTAAAAAGACATCTGTGACATGGGATAAATACAAAGACAACTCTCAAAAAGGTTATGCTGGTTTCCAAAGAGAAATAAAATTAGTGGCAATGGTAGAGCAGCAAAGACTTCCAGCATAAAGCTCATCTAAAAGAAGTAACATTCCTTCTCCAAAAGTCCATTCCTCACGATAACCCTTTCGAGTAACCACCAACTCACAGGTGTTACCTTTCCTGGATACGAGTGATAACGCTACCAAAGCAAAATCACCACTGCCTTGGGGGAGTACGTACAGAGATCCATGCAGCCATCCACGAGCCACGTCTTCCATCCTTTGGACTTGTGTGTCCTCCCACATACAGCGAAAAGGCTCATGTTTCTGGAAAGCGATTATCAATGCCAGCAACCCCAGAACGCTGTTTTGCACACTGGTGAGCTGGTACAGTTACTTTAATTTGTTCTTCCCTCTCTGATAGGGCAGGGCTGCCTGAATGACACAGCCTTGAGAAGCCCTGAAAATGTCCCTAGGACAGGCCAACCCCCTCTACCATGTAAAAAAACCCTTACTGTTCATCAGTTATGTTCACGTAACACTCTTGATACGCTTACTCTTGCAAATGGGACATTTCTTTGGAGTTTTTTGTACCAACAAGCAATGAAAGAGGCCTGGCTGCTGACTGACACTGCCCTTGCTCTGGAAGATGCTTACACAGCTCTGAAGATTCTATCTGGACTCCAAACGCACTGTGAACCAACCCAAACACAGTAAATATTTATCTCATAGTAAATACTATCTTTTCCTTTCTCACTTTCCCTGAGACTATGGAGGTGAACTTAATGAGAGAGGTCAAAGGTTTTAATGTGTATTGCACTCCACTGACAAACACAATACCTCATTTTGGAACTTTCACTGGCTCAAGCCACCTTAAGAGCAATTTTGCAATTAAAAGAAGAATAGTTTCATCATCTTTCACATAATGATATACTTTTGCTATTCTTCTTCTTCTAGCTTCATCAATCTCCATGTGCCAACAAAAATAACAGCTTGCTCCAAAAATTGAGACAATATGGAAGAAAACTGGAAACAAAGTAAAAGTAAGTCTTTTTGGCTATTTGCTGCTCCATTTTAGCTCTTCAGTACTCACTGGCCCTGCTGAATTTCACAGCATAGCCCACTAGATCGGCACTCCGTTGCCTTTGAAGCATTTCTGAAGCACCACTGTCAGAGCCTGTACACAGCACGACACGTGCCGCCCCAGCCTTTCACAAATCTCTTTAAGCCAAGTATCGAAAAGGACACTGTAAATCACCAACTGACCTTAAATTGTTGTTTTATTTGGGTCACATCCTTCTGATACAGCTTATAGTAAGTCAATAGTTGCAGCTAACAAATAATAATAGAAGGGGTGACACACAGAAGACTTCACACCTTATACACAAAATTTTATAAGCAGAAACCAGGGATGCCCAGAAGGACACATGAAATGGTCCACTGTCTTCAGACTAGTACACAATACTGTGAATCAGGACTCCAGAGTTCTTTTTCCACCCTGATTTATAAGGACAGATCCTTGAACCTATGCAGCATGTTCTCATGCATATATAAAATAAGCATAATAACATTATGAAACAGTACCTATCACAGATAATTAAGGACAAATTCAAACATGGCAGAAAAAATAATGTGCACAGAATTGCACTAAATAAACAGTAGTTTGTCATGATAGTTTACAATACTACAGCGTACGTCACACATATATGACTTTGCAGACATTGAAACACATACAAATAAACCAGATGTTTTTAGCTGACTTTCTGCAGTTGGAGAAACAGAGGGGACAGCTTGCTGCAAAAAGCCAGTACAACCAAGAACAAAACCCAATTCTTCTAAAATTCCGTTCTGCGCCCTAACCCACTGTAGAGAATAAAACCAGCTCAAGTATTTGTCAAAAGCCATGTGTAGCTATCAGACAGTTCTTTATCTAAGCAACAAGGAGTTATGCTTGCAAGAGCAGACTGCTTCCAGTGTTAAAGCAAAGTTCTGAGTGGAGAACTGACTGTGAGAAAATACCTTGCTGGATACTGATCTGCTCCATTACTGTAAAGCATTTCACTCAAAAAAATCTTTATACAACAGACTGAGGCGAGAGAGGAGAACAACGAAGAAATAATAAATGGAAGAAATGATTTATCACAGTTTAGGGGTTTCTGTAGTATTTTTTGTTTGCCTTTCAACACAAGAAGCCTTAAGCCTTTGAAGAGAAAGATTTCCAAAAGGTCAGAGAAAGTGAACTCTCAGCCTTGCAGTACTACAATTATTCTTCTGCATGTTAGGCACGAAAACCAGCATAGATACAGAGTATGGAAATGCCAAGTGAAAACAATTCCTGCTATCAAAAGAGGCAGGCTCAAAGCTCCCTTGCTGCTCCTTTCCCTTCCAATCTGCAGGAAACACTAGCCTCCATTGTGCACTCACTGGCCTCCCTCGTGCGCTCAGAAAGCAGTAAGGGACAACAGGATATGCCACAGAGGGCTTGGGAGTAGAAAGCGAAAGGCATCCAGCTTTCTGGAGAGGAGAAAAAAAGGTCAGAAACTGCTCACAGCCAACGACGTTACCCTGTAGGCTGTGAAAACAGCAGGTGCTGGACGAGTTTGGTGACTCCTGCTTTTGTGGGGTCCCTGAGGGCAAATGGTGATTCAAGTCTGGAAAGAAGGAAGTTCCAGCGCTCCCTCCCCTCTCTTTAAGGATAGAGAGACAGAAGGCTGTAGAGCACCACTAGAGAAGCTGGCATTATACTAGACCCCATCTGCTCTTCCATGCTGTCAGAGAAAGAATACAGTCATGTGGCAAACACAGCAACTGTAGATTTGGGAGAAAAAAGCCCTGGGACCAACAGCTGGATTCTGTGAGATGCAACACACCATGCCTGTAACTCAGCCAGGCCTGCAGCACACAGTGAAAACACACTGCGTGTTTCTGAGGGCAGTCAGAATGCTCACATGCATGAAGAACACGCTTATGCAGGTGACTGACTCAACCTCCCTGTTGGTGGTGACCTGAAACTTTGTGCCAGGGCGTTAACCATGATCCACTGTGTAAAGCGGATTGCTGCAGATTCACTCAAATGCAGAGAATTAAAAGACCGGCCTCTCCATACCCCCCCATGCACTACCTCAGGACATTCTGCTACCTCTGTGCACTCCTTTTAACCTTAACAAACGCAAAGAGAAGAAGAATCAAACAACTCTCATGTTTCGCTTAAGTCATACTGGAGATTCCCATCAACGTACTGCCATGTGACTTCCAGAAAGCCATCCTTGATTTATCCCAGCTCAAGAGAGATTGGGATCAATCTAGCTGAGCTGAACTCTAGCCCTCGTTCTGTAACTTCACCAGTGTATCACCTCAGCACCACAAGAGAGACGTCCTTCTGCACCCTCATCATCCTGCTATTTTCCCTCTTGCCTGCTGCAGTTCCTCCGTGACCCTCGCGCAGCCACGCATTTGGTTTGAGTCCAGAATGCAGTCGCACTAGCAATAAACAACTTTTCTGAGAATTTTATTCCCAACCCCCCTTCCCCATCCTATGCATTTTGTCTGAGGCTGTGGTTCAAAACACCCAGACAGAATTATTGCAACCCATCGTTTTTACACTCTGTGCAGACTGTCTCCTCAGCATGATGCATTTTTAATAGGTTTTCTAAATGCAGACAACCAGGCTGCTAATAACAAGCTTTTTTTTCCCCTCCCCTTTCTTTCCTCCTCCTTTCATTTTTTTTTCCCAAGGTAAAGCTGCTGCAGAGCTTTGATGTTTCACTGCACCTTACTCAAAGGAATGCAGTTTATATGGCAAACAATTGCAAAATACACAGTACTTGAACGCTTACGACTGAAACACCCACCACTGGAAAGATTGGAGTTCTTGCTCGCCACTTCTGTTAGGTCCACCACAAGTTCTCCTCTCACAAGCCACAAAACGAATACTATTTGAAGATGAACTGAACAAAAGATCTCAGGATGCTGGGCACTGAACCAACGAGAGATATAAACTCCAAATTTAGCATGCGGCAAGCAAAGCCCATCTCCTCCCGCAACACTTGGACAATTCGGGGAGAACTCCTCCTTGTTGGACTGAGATGAAGAAAAGAAACCATGCTATCTGGTTACAACACCTTTCATCTCCTGTCCTACCTACATCTCTCCCATCTTTTTACTTTGCAACTAACCCCTCTGCTTCCTTGGCACCTCACAAATTGTAAGGCTCTCCTTGTGCTGATCAATCCACACTTCCTTGAAAAAGGGCTGACCCTGCATTGCCGTGTATTGCTTTGACGTATGCTCCAGGTGTGACAGGCAAGTTACTAAATAATAACACCCAGTAGAAGGATGGAAGGCAGTAAGCAGGAGGTTCTGGCACTGCACGAGAGTAGGTGGATGGATGGGTAGATAAACAAAAGACGGATAGGCAGGCAGACACCCCTTGCTATGCAAGAAAAAGGTATCACCCTTCTTAAGCTTTCCTAAACCAATCGCACTTACGACCTTTAAAAGCAAAGCTACAATTTAGCTTCACTTTTGCTGAAAAAAAATACGCATATAAATAAAAACCAGGAGCACTGATGTCACTAACTTCTTTTCCCCCTGCTTTTCCAAAAACGGAACTTTAAAAACGGGCCAATATTCAGGAGAAAAGCTCTACTGTCTCCAGAGCTAAAATGTACCAGTTTGACTTGGCAGCTGAACAACTTTCCACTGATTTGATGCTTTCCCCCTCCTCGAATTCTCCCATCCAAATGCAGCTGGAAATGTCGTTAGAGAAAAGAAGAGGCATTTCCTGTGCGGTTCCCCCTTCCCCCACCACATTCTTGGCACAAAAGGCAAGGGAAAAGCTAGAGAGACAGAGTGTGCATAAGAGGGAGAAAAGAGAGGCAGTGTGCAGGGATTTCTGGCTGCTCACCAGAAAACATACACCAGGAATTGCACGAGTCAAAAGAGACAATTTACCCCCTTTCTCCAACACTCTGAAACCAAGCTGATGAAGCACTTGGTTCAGTATGGAATAGTGGTCAGAGCCGTGAGCATGGCACAGCCTCCTGGAAAGGATACTTCCAGATAAGGCAGGGTCCCTAGAGGAGAGATCAAGGATACTTCCCATAACCAGCAACACACAGCTTAGTTATTTACACCTTAAATGTAGCTGCATTAAAATCCTTCAGTGCTCCAAAGTGTAACAAATGGTGTGGGTGGGGTGGTACAGAGAAAAAGGCTTGTTTTAATGCTATCGTCTTTGACTGTATTTGATTGACTTCTTTAATATCATTAGTTTGACATCTGAGAAACTGACCAAAGAGCACGCATTTTTAAAAAGGCAACGACCAAGGCTATTCACATGGCAAGTTTCCAGTCCTGTTTTTCAGAACGTGTGTATTCAGCACTTTGTGAAAATTAAATCCCTCTAAGGTATCCAGATCCAAGCACTCAAAGGGGCTGGCGCTTCTAAGAACAGTCTGAAGAACCCCGAACGTTTTGTGACACTGGCTGCTGCCCAGTCATTCTGCACTGTTGTGCACTGCAGAAAGCAGCCATTGTCCCAGCTCCAGAATTCATGATGCCACTCCCAAACTGCTCTTAACGTTCAGTGTTCTTTGTGACAATCATCCTACAGCAAAAGCCGTAAGCTGGGGTACCGCAAGCTGACTTCCCCTGGTTTCACTTAGTCACTCTTCTCCAGAATGGATCAAAGCCTCCACAAAGGTTGAGTCAATTTAAACATTCAGTTTGCTTCTTGAGCTGTGAATTAAATGCATTCTTTGGTGGCTGGGTAGGGATGGGTGACTCAGTCTGTATAAACATTAACTGACTCTAAAGCTAATGGAAAAAAGAAATATGGAAAGGAGAAAAACAGAATCATATGTAACTTCTTGTTTCAGCTGGCAGCAAAACCAGATTAGGTTGGTGCACAACAGCTTGCATGGACTCTGTACCATTTAGTCTATTTTTTCCTAGGTAACAAGCACATCCCTACCTTTAAGATCCTTTAAGTCTCAGTCCGAAATTCACATCCGGGCAGGCGAAGGGAACGTATAAAGGGTGTGGCCTAATTACTTCCTTCTTTGTTCTGCAATCAAACAACAGTACCAGACTATCTATACCCCTGCTTCCTCCTTGGCAGAGGGGAAGAGTTCTCAGTTCACTGATAAGACCTCGCTCTCTCTAAAAACTTTCAATTGATCCTATTCTTCCGGCACGAACATTGCAAAAGTTTTTACATATCTCAAACAAGAGCACAGTGCTACAAACACATGCATATACAAGCAATTCCTATCCAAAGAAGAGGAAAAGAAAGGCCCCTTTTTACAGATCTGGATTAACGCAATTTGGATAATGCTTACAGAGGACTTACGGGGCAAAGAAATTAAATTTACGTATCCTTAGTTCCGGCTTCCACCGGAGCGACTGCAGGACCCTTCACTATAATATCACATCCACCACATTGAAAATTGTACCCAGATACCAACAAGAGACACACAATACAAGCACTGCGTACCTGCCACCTACAACACTCAAGACACGCTGCCTGGCTCTGTTCAGAGTAAGTGATGTTCTACCTGGAGCTGGGCTGTCCCTTAAATACGAAAAAAAGGCAAGGAAACAGATACTGTATTGACTTGCTAAATTGGTACCAACACCTCTGTAAACACTATCCCACTCCTCCAAGGGCACTAACCTTTTCTTATCTGAAAATGGCTGCACTACTCAGAGACGCAATGATAATACGCACTTGGCAGGCAGCATCAGGAACTGTTTAATGCTGTTTGACTTCAAGATGATTTAGAGGGTCAGCTCCTGCCGTTCTATTCTGCTACCGCATTTCACTATCATCTCTGTGTTCCATTAGACTGGGGGAGAGGCGGTCTTCAGGAAATCAGCTACACTTGAAAACAGCTGTTAATTTTCCCATTTGTGTGCTTGGAAGCTGGTGACGGACTGTGCAGTGTATTCTAAATTGCATTAAAACCTCTTTACAGCAGCAGAAAGGAGCCTCAAAGAAAACAAAAAGGCCCTGTAAGAATAGAATTTATACAAATGGTTTCTGTAATAGTGCAAGTTCTGCTTAAGCCCAGCCACAGGTGTAACAATGCACTGTGTGTGTAGCTTCAAAGATACGTCTACACTCAGAAACACTAAGACAGAGCAGCCCTGAGGCTGCTCTAAAGCTCTGATCGACCGGGACAGACAGCTTACCTTGGAATGACTGCTAAGGGTACTGCTTGTGGATGTCCACTTCTCTACATATGCAGACATCTGAGCCCTCACATCCATCATCTTCTGAATGCTTGCAATATTTTAAAATAAATTCAGAACTGAGAGCGAGAGGTAAAAGCTACAAGCCAGATGATTGAGGGGGAGCCAGACCTCTTCCTTCATCCACTTCATCCAACAGTGTCCCAAACACCAGCAACTGGGCCCTGTACCTGAAGAACAGTGCACATTTTCCTTCACAGTAGTAGTACAAACTAAAAGAAAGCTCAGTAAGGCTTGCTGCCTGCATTTTTCCAACATCTTATGTAGGCATGCTTTAAAGAAAATTCAAAGCCTTCCAGAGTATAAGGTAAAAGACAACTTCATATATTGCTCTATATAACAAAGTAACCATTAGAAACTTATACGTAGGAAAGGAATGTTCTGGAACCAAAGCAAAAGCAATTAATTCTCATTAAGCTGAGGTGGTTTTCTTATCTCCCCATTCCACAGATTCTCCCCACTGCTGCAGCATAGCTCTGTTTCTAAAAGCACGCATACGGGGCATACAGGCAATGAGGGCAGCATTTATCTACAGTTTACTGTTTTTATAGGAAATGAAGTAAAAATACAGTAACATAGAAAGAAGCTTAAATTAATGCTGCAAATCAGCAGGAGCTACATGGCACTGTCTGGGTGTCGCTTGTGGCCCCAACATGCAGTATTACCAAGCAAACTCTTTGCAGACAGTCTCAGTCATGCCAAGACCAAGCAACTTTCTTCCCTCCGGCTGTCCTTCTGCTCCCTTTTCCCACATGTCAAGAGGAAGAAGGTGTCCATCCACTAACCGCCAAGCAGGTGCTGAAATGAAATCCAGAGCTCCGTTGCACAGCAAAAATAAAAATATTACGATGGAAAAGGCTCCCCTGAGCTAATCGAGAAGCATCTCCTAACACGAGTCAGTGAAATTCTCGACTTCAAGAACTTTGAATAGTTTAGACCTGCATATTTTCAGTGGCAGAAACGGGCGGAGAATACTTCAGAAAACTGCTGTGTAAGGAACTGGAGGCCTCACTCAGAACTGGAAAGCTTGCTCACTTTACGGCACAATACTGATGTGAATCTTAACTTCACCAAGAATTAGTTTGAGCCATACCAGCTATGCCTGTAACTGGGGGCCTATCTGCATAAAAAGTCCCTATTTCAAGTATTCTGAGCCTTTAACTCCAGCTTACTGTCCAGTGTACATGTGTAAAAGAGAGAGAAGTGATTTGTAGGGACAAAACTGCTAGAACAGTTTGTTCTACACACACTGCATTAGGAGCGAAGGCGTTTTTCCTGTATGTCAATTCAGTGAACAACCTTGAGCTGTTCCCCTCTGTCTCAGTGTTCCCAGAGGAGAAACAGGGATAATAGTGACCTGTCATTATAAAACACTGATCTGTGCAATACATGTAAGGTTTTAAAATTATTACTAACAATTTAATTTTTGAACTCGTTTCAGAGTCTGACATTCCACAATCTATAAAGTCATGTTTGAGTAATGAAGCACACGGGCACTGCTCACAAACCACACTCACGCTGGCCTGAGTTAAGTGTTTCAAACAAGCGTTCAGCTCACAAAACAGATCCACACAGGTCCATCGTATTACAGCAGCTTTTTCCTTCCGAAGTTGCTAGTCTTTACTGCGGCTACCAGTGTGGTTAGATTAAGTTAAGAAACCGTGGTTAAATAGTTGTGGTCATACTAAGTAAGTGAAAAAAGGTGGTTGAACTCAGAATAGGTGGGGGTGAACACTGACAAGGAGGAATGAAATCTGTTAAGTCTCAGGTTCCCAAACCTTCACGTGAGCAGCCATGCTCGCTTTGGGAAAACATGAAGGAAAAAGTCCTCCTTTTTATTAGCAAGTCTCAGTGGTGATAGCCAGATGTGTTGGAATTTGCCAGCCAGTGACATCCACACGCAAATAAACACTTCAGTTTTGTTGGGATGTTCATCCCTGGTGTGTCAACATTACCGCCAACCACACTCGGATATTCCCAGCTGTTACCACCAGTATTTTATCCTACAAAACTAGAAGGATGGAAACTTCCGAACTGCTAGTCCAGTATCAAATGGTAACGGATCTTTCCTCAAGTGTGAACTGCCACGCATTTTACGCCCAGTTCCTGAGATTACTGGGCCCAGGCGGACAAGGGGCTGTGCTGTGTCCTCACAAGAAGTGACAGGGTATGGTACTTCGGCCAGTCACCGCCCCGTCATGACTGACTAGTCTGACATGAACCAGCCTGGCTTCTATCTGAGCTGCTCTTTCGAAGTCCCTTTTGTTTCCCCACAACACTTTGCATACTCACTGTCTGTCTGCTTCCTCCTGCTTACCCTGCGGTCGGTGTGGGGAGCCAAGGGACTAGGGCCAATTAAATGTGGGAGCAGGTGGCAGCCAGGTGGAATTATGGGAAGGAGATATGAAATTTCCTCTATTCTCGAGGATCTGCTCTCCCTGCACTGAGATCATACTTACAAAACAGGTGCTGCTGCACCATATGTCTCCGAGAAAGTCACACTAAGCAAATTCTATCTTGCTACAGAAGAATCCCTTTTTCTTTTTTTTTTTTATCCCTCAGGTATCAAAACCCTCTGGAGAGACTCTGGGTTGCTTATGTAAAAGGTGCCAAGAGCATAAGATGTATTGATGAATCTTACAGCTGAATTTGCGTATGACGACACTCAGTCCATGACTCCCTTTCCGTATAAAAGATAAAAAGAGCTCTGACACTGTTGTAGCATCACATGAACACAGCATAGGCACACATGCAGAGGTCTTCTGATTTTGACTGCTTCTTTTTCGTACTCTTTAGTGAATCAGTAGAAAAGTGGTCCAAAAAACCTCTCAGACATAATGATGTTACACTTTGTTAGGAAGCCATTAAAGAATTATTGGGGTTTTCAGAAAGGCCTAATAGAAACACTTAAGTCATCTGCCTACTGTCCTCTCTTTCACCCCTATTCTTGGCCCTTCCTTTGGAGATGAGTATCTTGCACAAACAAAATTACCTTTGATTGCAACAGCTGAACTTTTGAGAGCAGTGAAAAGAAGCTTGCTGACTACAGGGAGTGGGCTGCCACAGACATAAACACAGGAGAGCAGACAAGAAAAACAAGTTTTAATTAAAGCCACTTCTAGATAATCCATTTTCCCTTTTGTATCACGAAGTTCTAATACGTATCTGAAGAGTTTGATACAACTGACATGTTACAGGAGCTGATTCACTGATTTGAGAGCAAGGTGGCAACGTGTGAAAAGCGTGATCCTGCAAAGTGTTGAACACCTTCAAATCCAAGAGACTGCACAATGCAGCTATAGCAAGAATATCTCTCACCACACCAAAAGATGGAGCAGCAAGAATATTTCCCTCTACTTTCAAAGCTCTACTTGAAAATGCAGGAGTGGTAACACTGCAACGGTAGCACTTCCAGCCCATCCCCAGCACAGAGTTCAGGAGATGCCTATGCTGACATCCCTCCCAGAAATTATAATTTGACTTGATATTGCTGATAGGAGGTGGAGGAGCCAAGGCAGCTTGTTCAACAACACACAGCTGGTCAGAGGCAAAATTATGTAGCTCCTGTGACCCTAGCCCAGTGATTTCTACAGCCTGCATCACCGTGTCCCAAAAGAACCAGTAATTCTTAAACAGAATTTAACAGCCCAACTTTTTACATCGAATGTTCTAAGCTTAATTGATGTAATCTGAGCGAAGAATTTGGGGTTATTTTTAGCCAGTGGCTGCTGCGGCTTTTTATGTATATATATACTAAGTAGACACCCATTACCACTATCATTTTACATTATGTTCGTGCATAACTGGATGTATGAACATTTTTACACATGCATACATACACATGCATACACACTTACTCTCCCTATATTCTATGTACGTATTTTTACACATATGCCAAAGAATAATTACATGTGCATATACTGTATCATCCTGTCACTATGTTAAACAATTTCCTTTAAACCAATCAGTTACATCAACCTTTAGAGACTTACAATTTGTCATTCCATCAGAAGAAATTAATCTATAGCACTGTCAAAAAGAGCAAGCACAATGAAACAAAATTTGCAATTCATGGGCTCAGTGGTTTTTGTGTGGCCGGTAAGGGACAAGGGAAGCTGATGCGATTTGGTTTTTTAACCAGAGGGACCAGCATGCCCACTTCCCAGCTCCCTACTGACACCCCCCCGGCCCTTTTTTCCAAGTGCACAGTGCCTGTAAAAATTCCTGCGTGCTATTTGCAGGCAAGGTCACTGTGAAAGGGCATGGCTGGGAGCCAGGGTGTTTTTCAGCGGAGCTGCAGGGAGGGGAGGGGAGGCTCAGGAACTCAATTATAAGTTTCTCCAGTCTAGCCAGGAGGCTGGGAGCCCAGACTGCGGCTGTTCTGTCCTGCGAGCGCACGCCCCGTCTGCCCGGCTCGCCGTCGCCGCGCCAGGACTGACGCATTTCGCAGGCATTCTCGAAGCCGCAGCAGGGAGGCCCGGGAATGAGAGGCTGTTCTCCCTTGATGGCCTGGTAAATCCGTATGTGGTTTTCCGGCATGACATACTGGCATGCAAGATGCATGTCACATGTCCTTTAATAGGCATTTGTGCTACATGCAGTGGACAAGAATATTGCTCTGTGTACGCGTACCTGTAGACGCGTGTAAGTAAATGCAATCTTTGACGGCAAGCCAGCTTAGAAATCCGACAGCACACTCCTGTGCTGACGGCATTCACTCGCCCAGTCTGCAGACATAAGCCACTCCTTTGTCATTCAGAGACAAGCAGGGTCATCCCCAGCAAACAGATCATTAATTCTCTGAAGCCTTATTTGTCTCAAGGCAGAAGAGTAACGCACACAGGCTCAATAACGCACACAGTGTATTTGAAATACTGTCGAATGTCACCCAAGGGGAACCTTTGCCCTAAAATTGTCACACCATTTCCCTGGCTGGGACTATGTCCAAGGCAAATCCATTCACCAGCACCGCATGACTTCCTCTTATGCCTCCAGGACAGGCAACCCCCTACCAGTGGTTTAAAAAAGCATTTGTATGGGAGAAGCTTGCTGCTTTCTGTATTTCTGCGTATGCAAGTGCACGTGTCCACGTCCTCCACCCTAAACACTACCTTGAGCTTCTTTCAGGTTTCTGACCTAAATTCTCAGCCTATGAACTAGCAGCAGAGGCTGTTAGACCGATAGCAAGGTTCTAGCGCTAAAACTGCCACCACGGTGCCTGGAACAGAATATTGTAAAAGAGTGTTTGGATCCCATAAACATAGTGCCTGCTACTTTTCAAAACACCATGGACATACTTCACGTGGAAAGGTTACTCACACCAAATATACTGTAAATTCTTCTTCCCCCATGTTGGTTTTCTAGTTACATGTTGTAATTTGAATCAATTTGGCACATCATCTGGGAAATTAAATGGCATCTTTAATCATCTACGGAGTATTTCATATATAGACCTTTTGAATATATATCTATATACAGACATTCACATCCTCCTAAGTATTCACTCTGCTTGCTGAAACACAGTGTTTAAAACTTCAGAACAGGGTTAATGGACCAGCAGGACCTTCTCTCTCGCCTGAAAACCAGGCAACGATTCCGTAATTGCACAACAAATCCTCCGCTAACAGACACACACGACAGTCCAGAAAATCCAGAAGCCTGAATTTGCTCTACAATGCAAGGGGCTTTGTTTTTGTGGACAGATTGCGATCTCAGTGAGGCTCATATTGCTCCCCTGAAGCCAATGCATACCAGTGTATCTGAAATTAGAATCCATTTTCTGAAGTTTTTAAGGTCATGTCACCTTACATTTTTTTTGTAAAGGCTGAGTAGTGCTTGCCCGAGAATAAATTCAGCCGGTCCTTAGAGGCGTTGTTGCATGCCAACTGGAGGAAGTGATTAAAAATTAATGCAAGCTAGGAGATAGAGAAACCTGAAAGGGTGTGCCCGTAAAATACACTTTCAATCTGTCTCGTCAGCAAAAGAGAAAAGACATCAGATTCTTATAATACCAGACTCTTGGGAAGTGGTTGAGGCATGAACTCAAGTGTTCTTTTACAGATTCACCTCGAAGAGTTAAGAACAAGAAACTCCGCATTACCACAAAGATGTTTCTTTCTTACTTTCCGGGTGGGGATGCTGGAAGGAGGGGGAAGGGAGCGTGGGGGTGTGGAGGTACAGCTGTGGGTGGCAATTACGCTGCTGGGATGTGTAATCTCACTAATTCTATAACATATGGGAGTGAGCTGTCCTTGTACTATTCACTTCTGGCTGGTGGTTTTTTTATTATTGTTGTTGTTTAAGACGCATCATTAAACAACCTTGAAAGAATACAGAATCTGTTTCCCAAGGCTTCTCTGTGTTTGAGCTGCTAGGGCACAGAAAGTAGAATGCATGCATAGCAGGAAAAGGAAAGACAAACTTAACAGCTTTTCAGGAAGCTGAAGTCAGGGGTAATTTAATTGTTTTACTCTACCTTCATGCACGAACCTATGTTTAAGATAGTTAGTTTGGCTGGCAATGAAGATGTGATGTACCAGCAAAAGAGCAGAACCTTCCATTATCCATTAAAGGAACGTTTGTCCACAAACTGGAACTGTACTGATTTTCTCCAGAGTATGCAATCCTGTTTGGAAGTTTCGTGGCTGTTTGGATTTTAGTAATTTAATTAGCAGATAAGTTTTCTTCTTTGGTGTCCAGGAAACAGCACAATTGAATCTTTTTCTCCTAAATAGACTGAATAGTTTATCTGGAAAAAAGTTAATTTCTGGTTTGGAAAAAAATGAGGTAGGAGAAGGTACCCAGTTCATTGGATTAGCAGCAATATTCACAATTAGGCTTCATGAAACTTCACAGAAAGCTTGGGCTGCTATTCTTTCCCAGCTCCTCGCTTTCTCTACCCAACAACTAAAAATCCCAGTCATTTCATTAACAAGTTCAGACTGCTTCTGTTCTTCCCAGTAAAGGGTTTTAACCTGTGACCTTTGCCATTTTCAAGCCCCCTTGACTCCTCCATGCACCATCATCTACCCCTGGGACTTCCATTTCTCACTGCTCCCTGCATTACTGGAAGTGTAACAAAAGATGGAAATGAAGTACAAAAAGGGATCATACTAAATGTATGGCCTTTATATTATGACAGAGCTTGTGTTTTGTGACAAGAATGCCTTGCTATTGATACTATCGCTGACTGGAAGGCCTTGGAAGAAGGCTAGCATTTGGGCCCTTGGGTCAAGACCTTATTACCTAGCAGAGCTGAATCCCAGCACTGCAGTTATTAAAATAAATAAATAAACAGACAGATTCAGCAGTATCAACATCAGGCCACCCTATAAAACCACTCAGGGACAAAAATGTTAAGGTCTCTAACAAACCCACCACTGTGAAAAGTATTATCAGTGCAAAAAAAAAAAACCAACCCAAACAGTAAATGTTACTGGGGGGGCAGGTGGGGCAAGGGGGATCAACAGAGAAACGGCCCCCCTCATCGTTTGTTCTCTTGAGCATCGAGCACACTATTTTTCTTAATTATTCCTGATGTTCATTGTAGGTTGCATCATTTTGGAACACCGACAGTATCATTTTTAAAACTCTGGTTGCCATGGCAGCACAGAATGTGGCTCTTAAATGTACTCTGCTTGCACATTCCTCTGACGAGAGGCTGCTTTTCTTTTTTTTTTAAGAAAAAAAAGCATCTCCACTGAGAAACATGATATAATGAAAAAAAAAAAAACCCTAGAGAGCAAGCATAGGAAGAAAATGGTGGCTTAAAAAAAATACGTATATGGCGGGGAGGTGGCAGAAACCATGCTGAAAAACATAGCCAAGAGGACACTTTTCTTTTAAAGGCAGAATCTAAGCAGTGCATTTCGGATTGTCTCAGGAAGGCTGTAAATTCAGACAAACCAAGCCACTTCCTCAGTGACAGCATTTATAGCACTGTATTCAGCCATTGTTTCCCTTTGTAAGGTCTTATGCCGGACTGATTACTCAAACCCAGAACTTTAAACCTTGAGCAACCTTTCAAAGAAGTCATGGCAGGTGATAAGGGACAGGTTTCTACGCAACCAAGCAGACACTCCCTTACCTCAACTGCTGCCCCTTTCTAACCCTCAACTGTCTGCAGGAGCTCTTAAGGGCAGAGCCGGAAACAGGTAGGGCACAACGGCACCAGGGCAACACAGCCTCTCATAAAGCAGACTTCACCCACGTCCCCGAAGCACTGTAACTACGAACATCGATGCCAGCGTGACACAGGAGTCTTCTCTGAAATACGTAATCTGTAGAGATCGGGAATAGCGAACCCCTGACATCACCACCAAGTTTGGCACTAAAAAGAAGCTGGTACTGAGAATAAGGATGTCTTAACAATAAATTTTCTGTCTGACTATAAAAAGCTTTGCCATTGCCGCCCTATATGCTTTAAAGGTACTGTATAGTTTAGAGTCCTACAAGTATTTCTCCAGGTGTTGTCTCCACTTTAAAGTCCAATCCTTACATTAGGAATGTTCTAAGCAAGAGCCTTAGCTCAAATTAGCAGGGTGCTGACCACTCCCAGTTTGAAAAGGAATGGAGGAATAGAGTATTTTTTGTACCTCATAGGACTGTGTCCTTCCACACTACTAGCAGGGTTTGAAACTTCGTTTGAATAAGAATGCAGTCTTGTCAGTGATCCTCCAACCTTATTCATTAAAAAAAATGGGTTGCACCTCTTTCATGGGAACTGCTGCACTCCCTGCTTTCCATGAGCCCAAGAAGAAAAAAAAAAAAGCTAGTGAGACTTGCTTTTTGAAGTACTTCTTCCCTTCTGGCTTTCACTAGCAGCAAGAGTGAAAATTTACATTAAAATCAGTTTCTCCAAATGTTCAGTGCAGTCTAGTTTTGGCACAAGCGCTCAAGCCATTTTATCCTTCTCTAACAAGCAGCCTATCAAAAAAGATAACCCTCTAAGTGCTTCATATAAGTCTATAAGCAGTTTTGCAGATAGGTTAACGGAGGCAAGGATTTTGAGTCCATCACTCAGCAATAGACAGAAATAGAAATGCATTATTCTGACCTTCACATCCATGCCCAGTTCTTAAGATCACAATATACTCTGACCGTAAGAAAATAAATGATCTCCTAGGTCAGAAGATCAGCTGGAATGATGCAAAAACGAAAGGGATTGAGTAAATGAGAATTGGAACGGCATAGCAACCTCCTGATTTTAATAAGGTCGTGAGATGTCGCTCCAGGTAGAACGACCAAGTAACAATAGTAGTGTTTTAAACTTTTGAGAACAAATTATGATTTTACACGCCCTCATTTCTGGGGGGCAAGAGTGAGGTTCAGCTAAAATAAAGTCCTCAAATCCAGATAAAGACATCTAATTTTCAACAGCTACCCAGTCATTACTGTCTTAAAAATCAAGGCTCACAGGCTCTCTTAGGCAGTCTGCTCAAATTCACAAGCAACTTTTGGAAAAGAACGTAAACCCCTGGATTTAAAGTTTATGTAATTTCATTTTCTCTTGCAGATTTTCAAGTAGCCAGTAATTCTACATTTCAGATACCCCTGGGCTCACTCTATGACCATTATAATCAATATATAACTACGACCCAAGAGTTAGTCTCATCCTCCTGCTACGTTACAATCACAACGCATTTTTTCTATGTTCTAGAATCTCCTCAAAGAGGTTTTCCTCACATAAAATACTTAAGACTAGCAATCAGTCTTGTTCATATGTTTAAAGAGTCAAAGTTTTGTGCTTGAGAAGATAAGACCCACACAAACCTACTCGTTCTCATGTTTTTCTACATGGGCAACTTCTTCAGAACTTCACCAAGGGGTGAAGTTAGGAGGAGGTAACCATAACAATCACGAAAAGGAAAGCACATTGACATGCAAACTAAATAATAGGCCTCTACTGATAAAATATTGGACTTGGAGCCTTGTCCAAGCCAGATTTTTACCATTTTGAAACTGAAATATTTCCAAATGAAAGCATAGCTGCAATTCATGTCTCTCTTCCCCTCTCTTCCTTGCTTGCACTGAAACAGGTAGCTCCTAATTTGTTGCTTCCATAGCTGCACAATACAGTCATCGACAGAGTTCCCAATGATGTCAGAAGTGCTTCTGTGGGCCCCTTCCATTGATGAGCTATTTCACAAGTCTATGTTGCTGCCTTTGACAAACTGTTGATGGCTGGAGTAAAATGCATTCCCCAGTCACATTAAGCACAAACATTAAGTTAAAAAAAAAAAAAAGTACCTGATCCTGTTCATGCAATTTTTAACACAACTGTTCATCCATCTGCAGCGCTGCAAATGCTGAGATACACACGAATAGAAACTGGCCAGGGGGAGTGGTGGTGGTGGTGTCAGAGCAATGGTCTGATTAAAACAAACACACACACACACCCCCCTCCCCTGCAAAAGGACCAAGTTTCATGAGGCTGAATTGTCTATGCAACCTCAGAAGAACACTTCCTCTATTTTTTTTTTTTACACTACTGCTTTACACGCTTCAAAGCTCAAGAATAGCACAATATGCCTTCTTTGCTCTCTTCTCAGGTGTAATAGCCTACTTACTTTATTTGAACAAGTTAAACGAGACGAGTAGTGTCCTGACTCAGTCAGACAGCTGATGCCGCTTTTATTGGTGGAGATTAACGTATAAACTGGATTGTGCCCTGAGTTCAGAGTTCAGCCTTATCTACGGAATCCTTCCCTTCTTTACACATTCCAAGGGTTCTTCTAACTTCAAGTTACTCAAGCCTGTAATATTAACCCCTAAACAAGGTTTCACAGAACTGTATGAAGGAAAAGCAGGTTTGCAATTTTTCTGACAACATATTTTTAAATGCACCAGTTTTCAGAAACAAAACAATTTTCACTTCCTTCAAAACAATCCATATGTCCATTCTTGTGCCTGTGCTATCTAATGCAAATCATTCTGCTTTCAAGTTGTATACAAATACAGACCAGGCAGTTGTCACTGGATACGCCAAAAAAGCAAATAGTCTTGTAACTAGTTACGCAGCCAACAGGGACACCTCCCTGTGACCCTTCCTTTTTCAGATTTCCTCTCCAAGTGCAGCTGGGAATCAGATACATTCCACATTCAAACAGTGACAGGCAGATTTGATGTGATCTGAATGTTGCAATATCATTATTTCCTGGGACACAATGCCAGTGTGTTCACAATGGCATTTCTGCTTTTCGCAGTTTGTGAATTGCTCTAGCCTGATAATCAAGCAAATGGAAACTGCGGAGTATTTTTGGTTGTTTTTACCCCACATATATCACTGCATATTGGGGAGTTAGGTTTTCTTCCTCCACCTATCTACTGCATCCAATTAGTTTTCTTTGGGCTTACATACCAAATTTCTCAGGAGTGGGAACGTCTATTCTGTCTTTACTACCTCCAATTTCTACCATAATAAAAATAAACTATGACTAAAAATATATGCAATGATTGACGAACGGTTTTGGAACAGTGCGTAACATATCTACAAACCTACAGAAGTGCTCATTGCTTCCCAGGAATTGAACCCTTTTGAGGTTGTTTTGGTCTGGACAACCAAAAACAAATAGTCACTTCCTCACTTTCAACATTTTGTGACAAAAAAGGGGAAAGTTCAATAGCAGTCAAGATGCTGAACTTTGATTGTGAACTGCTAAGCAAAGACAGCAACTCATTCCACTAAAACACTATCGAGCAGTAGCTTGGAATTGTAGGATGGGTCTAGCTCAGCTCTGGACTGACCGGCTGTTGGCCTACAAACAAACAGGAGACTTAAGTAGGAAACTTTAAGTTTGCCTTACTTTCACTGGGGGGAAAAAAAATACGCGTATTTTAAATACTTCTGAATTAGTGTCTTTAAAAATATAAAATTCAAGCATGCAGAAAACAAAGCTTCATCTGGTAGCGGTAAACCCCAGAAAAGCCCATATTACAAGCCCTGTGGCCCAAAGTCAACCCCACGTTCCTCCAGAAAATGGGTTACAATGAAAAACCAAAATACCACAACACTAAGGTAGTATGAGCTAATACAGCATGTGCCTCCTTCCTCTCTTGGATGCTGCTTTTTAAACAGCACCTCAGCAAAACCTTTTACTTCAATGCAAAGCACAACTTCACTGAAAAAGAAAGCCAACATTTCTAATCAAGACAACGGAGGTTTTCCTAGAAGTAAGAGAAGAGAAAACAAAAATTAAAACCGGAACTGCCATATAATCCCTCTGCTTTTCCTACGGAGATCATTATCTTAATTAAACACATCTTCATTTTTCTGCCTGTTCGTAGCCTTCATTTTTTCACAACTTGATGAGCAAATGGTTCTTTTTGGATCTTGTATTTCTTCATTTTTAAGGAAAAAACACTATTTAAAAACAGGCTAATGTTTTGGAAGTCGTGTATGAAATTTACAGACCTATTTCAATAATTATGCTATTTTCCATTATGTGTTTAGTTAGGCTACCTCAGCAAAAGACTAGGTCTCCTTCTAATAACTTTTCCAGGGTTTTCCTAGAAGGTAACTGCGACGGATTAGAAAAGATACCAGTGAATTGTGAAAGCTAATATGCAATTGGGGAACGTGCACTTCTCAAACAGTCCACCTGGGTAAAGTAATCAGTGCTCTTACATACTTCTCTAAAGATACATAGAAATTCTGTAATAAGAGAACAGTAGCTTTGCCATACTTTTGCAAAAAAATGCCGTGTTTCTGTCTTTCATCACAAAGCCCTAGAGGAATCCACTTGGAAAATATTTTCCTATACTGTTTACAAGGAAATTAAAATGTAATTTGATTACAATGCATTGGAATGGTAAGACAGACGTCTTCTAACACGAAGGAATAATACATAGCTCTGGTGTTCAAGTGCTTTAATGATCATTTGTTTACATTCTGTTTGTTTGCTTGTTTTAAAAGAAATTGTGAGGGGCAGAACTAAACTACTTCTATTACAAAATAAAAGTCCCAAAACCACAAGGAATCCCTTGTGAAACAATGCTCCACCTTTTGAAGGTCACACTAAGGACCAAACATGTCTTCCAGTCAGAAAGCACGACATTTATCTGGAAAGAATCTTCCAAAGCTAACATCACAATCTAAATACAAGACACAAATTATGCACTACTTACCTATTCTACCATCCAGCACAGACGGAACAACAAAAGGGGGAGGGGGGGTGCTGTGCAATTCTTTCTCCTTCTCCCCAAGCCTGTTCATTTCTCATCAGAATTCACGTGTATTTTCTCTGTGCCTCTTGTCATAGCAAGTCACATGTCCCAGAATTAAGTTTTATATTTTCGGTGGGGGAAAAAAAAAAAAAGTAGCCTGAGGGCCCTTGAAATGGTTTATGAATGTACTGGGCATCAGTAAGCAGTAGGACACAAGTCCTTGGCTGGGTAAAGCAAGGATTCCTGGTGTTAGAAAAGAGAGGCAAAGAAGATGCGTAGCTGTTTCTCCCCTATTTTCAACCCTGCTATTTCTCCTACGCTTGGGCTGTTCTTCTAGGCAGCTGTGAAGTCTTGCAATTGTTTTGGGTTTTTAAGTTTTTGTCTTGTTTGAAAAATTAAGGTAAACACTCAGCTTCTCCTAAAGAACAAAAATGTTTTAAACATTGATAGCCAACATTATTCCTAGAAATTTCAAATGAGTTTGCAAGAAAGGGAAAGAGTGACTACTCCTGAAAAAAAAAACAAACCACCCAAGAGTCATAAAGAAAGAGATAACACCCCTGACCTGCCTGATGCCCTGGCCAGAACTGATGATGGTCATGAAATGGGACTCCTGAGAACTAAATGCAAGGTAATAATCACACACACACACACAAAAGAGCTATGACCTTTTGAGCTTTGCATCTATACAGAGGTTCTAGACACGACAGTTCCATGGGGGAAAGATGCCTGGCAGTTGCAGTGGCTACAGCTCCTTGCTCCTAGTGCTTGCAAGCCTTTTAAGAGATCCCTGGGTTTGAACGAATCAGCAAGATAGGGAGAAAATACAACAGCCCTGGACAACCAGGCTACAAACTACTGTTATCTTAATAAATTATATGTGATTTAAGTGCCAAGTTGGATGCCAAGACAATCAAAGAGGCAGGTGCACACTAAAGTGAACAGCCTGCAAATAAATGAATTAGCAAGAGGGGAAAATTCAGACTCAACTATCCCCTAAGTTATCTAAATAGGATGCTAGTGGATTATTTTAGCTATATTATGTGAAGTATCACCTGCATTCCTCTGCTGCCCTATACTATCATCCTATCAGTAACAACCATGTCAGCGGAGTTTGTAAGCCAGCAGATGGTCCCTGATGGTCCCCACAGCAATCAAGGAGGAATGGTTTCTTCCTGACCACTTTCACACTCGCTCCCAAGCGACAGGCACTAAATCCTGACATAAATCACTCACGCCTGCTTCATCTACCCACCTGCATGGCAGTTCCTAAACGCAAAACGTAGATGTGTCAGCCTGTTTCCTACAGAACCGCCCTTCCAGCCTTATATTTTACGAGAAATCATGCGTCCTGTGCTTTTTTAACACGCTGTAATAAACATTCAGACCAGCCTTTCATGTTCAGCATTTGATTGATAGCAATTAGTTGGCACTGACAAGGATATTGCTTGATGTGACAGACCAACAAAACACACCAATTTGTGCCAAGAAAATCTGTTCAAAAGAGGTGGTACATCTAAAGCTCTAACAGGGCTCCTGCAATAACAAAAAAGAAAATTAAATATAATAAGTAAGTTCAGTATAAATGAAGAGAAAGTAGCACCTCACTGCATGGATGTATATGGATTTAATAAGCTGTACAAACTAGTGTTACACGACAGGGGTGGTTTGGGTTTTTTTTTTAATCATCACTGTAGTAAGATTATCAGGGTAAAATTCAGTTTTATGCCAACAAGGCAACTTCTTATTACTGTATTTTTATCTTTGCACCTAACATCACTTTCAGCTAGGCCAAGTCATTCAATTTAAGTGATTTTTATACACAACACAATAGTGTTGTTAAATAGTCAGCAGAAAAAGACACAGTTCAATTGTCATGCATGTCAGGAGCCTGGCATACACTCAGTTGGAGATTTAAACTTCCTCTTTAAAAGGAGAGCAATTAAACTGTGCATGAGGAAAGGAACACTGACATCATTTCTACACTGAAAAGCTGCACTAGTTTCAAACTAAACTGGTGTCAATTGCAACGGACTCTTATTTTGTGTTGGTTATACTTAATTTTAAGATGTTTCTAACTGACAACTCTAAACAAAAAGACCATTCTTACCAGGCCTGTTTGCACACATACCAAGTACAGCTGCACTGACTTAGCCATATGAGTTTAAATTCATCCATTAGGTTAAGTATTACGCAGATTTTCCATGTGGACACAGCATGTTGTGGATCCCAGATGTGTAAAATCTTAGGACCTGGTTCTACAAACTGCTCACCACTTTATGTGTATCCAGAGCCCACTTTGAGCTCCAGTGTCAGCTGGGATGCTTAACAATACTATTATCTCCTCTTCAGTATAAAAAAAAAAAAGGAAAGAAAAAAACCCCATCTGACGCCTTCCTTTATTTAAGGTAGGCTTCATGGGAGTTCCTGTTATCACAAGCTGTTACGCTAAACAGCACACACTATACTTTCTTTTCCTTGCTTGCACTTCTTATACCCCATACAGCATTAAAATTAGTAAGTTGAAATATTTCAACCACCACTTTGAAAAAATATTGCAGAGCAGCTTTTACAAGCACAATAAGCGAGGGCTTGTAAACATTACTTTTTGAAGAAAATACAGTGTAAAAGATAGCTTTTCCTTTGTAACATAAAGGTGCCAGAAATCCCCTTACCTCTGACACATCTGGGAAAAAAGGGAAGAAACAAAAGGAGATGTTTTTCGTATCTCAAACACAACTGGGGAATTCATTGCCACAAGATACGGCAGATGCCAAAAGCTTGTAAAGGCTCCAAAAGCAATCAGAGGAATTTGTGGAAGAAAAAAACCCAAAATCATCAAGACATAATAAAAAGGGCCAAGAAGTTCTGGATCTGCATGCAGTATCTGGGAAAGGTGTACCAGGGGAAGGTATCACTGGATGGTTTGCCTTTGTAATAAGTGTACCTGGTGCATCTCCCTAGGCACTGTTTGGAACAGACTACACCAAATCAACCTTAGATCTAGTCTACTAAGCTAGGTCATCATTGCTGAAACAAGAAGAACACAGCAGTTTTGAAATGGCTTCTGTATCAGAGCATGTGTTTCCATATTTAGAGCATGACTGTGACTTACTAAACTGCCACAGACAGCGCTGCAGGCGTTTTCCCCTGAGGCACAACTGAGTAACAGTAGGGTAAGCGCATTTTTCTGAAGATGTGGGCACAGTTCTCGAGTGCTGCCCTCCAGACACGTTGCATGCCATATTCCACTGTTGTTCAACCACAGATACTTTTGCTAAGCGACCAGCATGCAAGCCACGCACTTCTAAATGCGCAGTAGCATCTTGCATGCCCTGTGCTGTTCCACCATGCCTGTGCAAGTGAGCACACAGAGCACCTGAAGATCAGACTGACTTCCAGGGTCTCACAAACCTTCGTGTGCTGAAACTGAAGGGAAATAGTCACGCAAGTCACAACAGTTACAAACCCCATCAAGGATTGTCACACTCATTTGAAAAAAAACCCACTCAATTTCTCCTAGCCAGTCTGGACAAGAACTGTATAAGTTTTCCTTCATCTGTGTGAAAATACACCCCTATTGTGAAATGAAGGAAACAGCATTGGAAGAGGATGAGCTACCTGTCGCCTCTCTACCCACCAGAGTCTTTGCTTCTCTATGTAACAGCATTTCAAAAGAAAGTAAAATGAGACAATTTGTGCCAGGGCAGGATATAAACTTGCACACCGTCCGTAACAGCTCCTAGATCTCCCACTGGACACACTGGGTAAGAGAAGAAAGTACTTTGTATGAGGACATGCAGAATTGCTGGACAGGAAAAAACCACTTGGCCAACAAAGTATGTTGTGACTGGACATCTACATAGATTAAGGTAGGTTTCTGTGGTTTTCCGGTAGACAGTTGTGACTGACACAACACCAAGAAGACAGCCCTCCCTCTTCCCCTTCCTGTCTTATGACCTTTAGTGCCACTTGTAAGGTTTACTGTATGTAAGAATTTATGAAGCATGCTTTTAGTTGGAAATGCAAAATAACACCCTTAACTCAAGAGAATCTTAGTTCTTGAAAAATGGTGTGGAAGTTCTCCTAATCTACCAACAGTACTGACTCTTCTAACACTTCCAGATGGTAATTAAAGTATAGAATTTTGCTAGAATCTATTTCTAACTTTGTACTACTAGACAACTCTTCAGTATGTCTAGATGAATATGCGTTGTGTGTGAGAAGCTTCACAGGTATTTATTGACCCAAATTTCACTGAGCCAAACTTCTGGATTTACAGTAACACTTTTAGACTCAAGTTCTGGAAAGCACTGCTAGTCAGGTCAGATCAGTATTCTAATGTGAAGCATCTATAAAGCACATGGTAAATCTTAATCATTTTAAGTCCCTAAGAGAATTATCCTAAGCAACTTCTAAAATTATGTCCTGAGAATTGGGATTTCAAAGTAAGCATTTCTAATCTTCCATGCATCATTAGAAACCCTCCAGCCCTCAAAACTAACCCCTGCCATGCTCCCCTTGGCTACTATACATTTTGCTTTAATTCCCCACTTTTAGACTAGAGGTCCACCAGGAGTACTAGCTTAGTCTAGGTAGTGATATTTTAATTTCCAAGCCGTTCAGATCCGCTGCAGCATTCAGCCAAAATGGTGGTTATAATTCCAGCTTCCTTAACAATCCACTAAGACTGTGACAGGCAAGGCTGTCAAGATGGCAGCAACAACTGGATGTTCCAAAAAGAAAAGCGATGGTGTAGACAAAAACTCAGATGGCGTTCACCCATTACCTAGTACACTGGTTATGCTCAGCCCCTGGAACTTTAACAAGGGGTGTGAAGCTGTGCATAGATTTTCATGGTATTCCGAGCCCCTCAGCAGGACACTATATTGAGCATAAACTGGCCGTTTTAATAAAAATTGCTTGGCAACAGGGGTTTTGTATAATACAAACATTTCTATGTAAAAACCCAAGGTAGCTTTCTCCATGTGATTACAGCCGGGTCCACAGTAATGCAGACCAGATGTGCATCCTGCATTCCAGCATATTTGTTAATCTGGAGGTTCTGTGTTGTGCAGGGGGAAAAAAAAGTTTGCACAATGATTTGCATTAACCAGGTACGGCTGTTTAAAAATGGCCTTTATCATTCAGCAAAGGAAATTAATCAAGTTCTCTTGTTTAGAAAAAGCTGATCTATCACCTTAAAAACATTCCATGTTCACAGTTTAACTTCCCTCGTATTTTATATTTGCTCCTGGTTTCAGACATTTCTCTCTGAATTTTGTTGTTGTCATTATAATACCTCGAGCATCATTCTGGCTGCCCACTGATTCTGCAGTGGGTGTAGCGGCATGTACTGATGCAGTTACTCATGCTCCTTATTTTCATTATGAGAAGGAGAATCGGGCCAAACGGTTATGGCATTCGTTTAATGCACAAAGCGTATCTGTCAGATGTTATTCCTGTCACATCTGGTAAACTGGAATTTTCACCCTTAAAGTGAGGGTGGCTACATCACCGGGTAAGTAGCTGAGCGGGAGGAGCCATAGTCATACACAACATGCAAGTCAGCAGAAGAGAAAACCTTATATAGTTATTCCAACTTTTACTTTCCCGTGGCATAATTCAAACAAGCATCAGATCTGCTGAATCATCGACCTGTTCTCCCCTTTAATGTCGTCGGCTTCTGTGATTGTTTTGCCCAGAAGTGCTCTACTGACAGTGCATCACCTCTTTCAAAAGATTCTGTGCACTACTCCAAACAGCAGTCTCTGAACCTTCATCTTCTTGTTTTCCTCCAAGGTCTGGTACAGCCGCACAACTGCCTTTTATAAGCTACTAATTGTGTTCAGGAAAAAAAGTAACCAAAAAGCCTGAACTTGCCAGTTCATTGTTTTGGAGGCTGCCTGGCCGCTTCATCCAGCTACAGCATTTCACAAAGTTCAAGCTGTGTTTAATTTCTCTGTTCCCCAAGTGCTCCAGCAACCCGAGCCCGCGTTGCCCAGCCTCCACCCACAGCACAGGCAGCAACATGCGGCAGAAGGAACGAAGGGGTAGGAGGGGCTAGCGAGGACAGGCCATTTTACAGTCTCTGGCATTCCAGTCCCCTGCCTAATTCCCATCTTTGGAAGAAAAGGGAAGGGGGAGAGGACAGCCTGAACTTTTGACCCGTAGCGCAGACACCCCACCAGAACAGAGAAGAGTCATAAAGGTGTCTGTGCAGGGCCATGATCTTACGACAATCGTCTGCAGCTTGTTTCCTCACCATCCTCCTCAAAAAAATGTTGATTACTTGTTTTATGATTGCCAGATGGTGGACTCTACTGAGAACCTTCTCCCATCCACAGTGACTGCCTGACCCCACATAAAACTGGAAGGGGCAGAACCTTTTCCTACCCGATCCACCACAGGAGGACGCCGAGACCTTCAAACCTTAAAGAAGCTGATCCCATTGGCACCAATGTGTTTTCAATTCTGTGCAAGGAATTCACGCCCAGATTTAGAGTCAGCAGTGGGTTAGCTATTCATAAAACATTTACGTTACACCAAAGTATATAACCTGTTGAAGAGGCAAACACAAGATGAGCTTCTCCTTGCCCGAGAAGGGGATTTAAACTTTGATGCTGAGATGTAAACAAGGGCTAGAGACCCTCTGTCTATAGGAAGTGTTTTGCAACCATTTCTCTTGATTGTCGTTCAATGAGTGGACGCAATCACTGCGGGTAAAGCAAAGCTGCAATTTTAAGGATACTGGCTTGTGGACCCACAAAAAATTGCAACGCCTATTCCAGAATGGCACCCATGTAGATACAGTACTCTAGAATAAAAGGCATTTTATGCCATAGTGACCAGTAAGCTTCCACAGCAGACCTCTGGAATACAGTCATTTTTATTCTAGCACAGAAAGCCTAGGCACGGATCTGTTGTGGAAGATACACTGGACTTTTAACTTTTCTTTCCATTGCACTCAGTTTCTTCGCGTGGACAGGCTCTGGATTTCCAGCAGCTCCTGCTTGTGCTAAGACTAAGCAATACAGCAGAGCCCAGGGCAGGGAGGGAAGATACTCCTATTTGTACTTCAGCTGCATGCAACACATTTCTTGTTTTGCCATAACTGTCCAAATTCTTTTCCCTGAATCCTTTTTTCCTCTTGCTCTAACCCATTCAGCTTGTGAATACAACACTGAAGATCATTTGTGAATACACACAAAGATCATTTTCATCTCTCCCAAGCAGACACCAAAGAAACAGAAAACCTCCCACCAACCCCCCAAAAAATCTCAGGGACTCATTTTCCAAAGTAGGAATTGCCACTAGGGAGGCAGCAGATCCATCCATGTCTCCATTTTAACAAATCTGGTTATCGATACATCCTAGCCGTGTTCCTCTGGACATTTCCTTGCCTAAACAGTGTCATATGCTGCTTCTACTTCAAGGGCTGTTGTTTATCAGCACAGCTTCTTTCAATTAATGCAGCTGCACAGATCTTCACTGCTAACAAAGCATGGACACCAAAGGTTCTTCCTACAGGGACAGAGAGGATTATGAAAAGACAGGAACTACTATCACCAGTTATTCTGCATTGAAGTGGGTGGGTACACCACTATCCCACTGCAAATGCCATGACGGTGATACAAGCAAATATGTTTTGTTTAAGATCCACTTATAACAGGCTGGGACTATGTATACCCACTTGCTTATCAAAGCTCAGCTGATGATGAGGTATGGCAATTCAAATGCCAGCGATTGTATATAACTTGACTTTTCCAGTACTCAGTCAGAATTAGCTTTTCTCTGGAGACAACAACATTGATAAAATGGAGCACTGACAAAATCAAGGAAGGAAAGTCCCTTAAGGCTATTAAACACAAAGACATAGCTTCCAACGCAGGAAGCCCTTGAACTGCACATGCCTGGAATATATATAGGCGAAAGTATCTCTGTATGCTTAGCTTAGTCTCTTTCCTTCAGCGTTCTTCACTGTTATCCACTTTCTGACACAGGATACTGGGTTAGACGGATGCACAGAATGGTCATTCTTACACTTCCACAGTTAATAAGGTATTTTTTTCCTCCAGCTCCAGCCCACAAGAGGTTCGCACTCAGAGCTGAGTCACTTGGCCTTACTCTGTTATTTCACTCCCCTCCTTCCATTACTCCTTCTGCCATTTTAACTGATAAACCCCCAAAGTTCACAACCTCACTGTCCTAGGATTCCCCTCAGATATGGTATCCTCCCCCACATCAGTGATAAATAAGATTTACAGGGATGCTGACTGCATCATCCTCTAATCTCCCCCAACTCCGACATACCAACAAGCCATAAAGTTTAGTGTGACCTCCTTTCTGTTGTTGTTTACAATACAATCCTGCTTTAGCTTCTGTCTTGAATAGCTATCCGAAGGTCAGTTGGACCTAATTGCTCTGGGTGCCTCCTAATGACCACAAATAGCACCTTTTTAACGAGCAGAGAAGGGGGGGGGAAAAGAAAGAAAATGAAAAAGAAAAGAATTCAGCCTTTCAAAACCAGAGAAAGCCTCAAACTCTGTGCTTCTCTCAATTACACACATCTTTAACTTCTCATGAACTTTACTAGGAAATTCACGGACAGGAGCTCAGAAGGTATATTAATTTTTACCTAGATTTAATTAGGGAATCGATTCTCCTCTCACATACTTCAGTTGGATTTTATTGCTCTCTCTTCACCCCTAGGTGTTTTCTCTTTATTCAGTGCGGTACAGTACATGGTTCTAACACAGCAGCACAGATTCAGTGACGTTAGCAGGAAGCCACACAGTCACACATGCAAAATGAGTATCTATGGTCGGTTTAGGTAGAATTTCTTATTTACATGCAGAGTTGTTCAGGTTCAATCATCACTTAAGTTTTGTTTTTCTCGTATGGATTTATCCTGGTCTGATACAATTTTCTACACAAGTCACAGTCCCAGAAGAATTCACAATACTCATTGCTTCTCTTTTCCTTGTGATCCTGATGTTACTCTTTCTAAATAACAAGCCCAAATCTTCGTAGGCATCCTCAAGACAACACATCAGAGTCTGTCACAGAACAAAACAAAACCAGAACAAATGCATGCAGGTGCATAGTATGTTAGATTAGACAACTTCAAACAAGTTTCTCTAGGTTTGCTACAACAGAATTAAAACTGTTAACTAACTCATTTGTGAGTCCCCAAAAGAAATCAGTTTAATGGTCAGTGTAGCTCAATATTCAGTAATGACCAGAACCAAAGAATACCAACAGAGTTTCCCAATTGTTCCACTTGGGAATGAATACACTTTGCTCATCTCTTCTCTCAGAGGTACACATTGTTTGGGAAGGGAAAATTTCTTTGCCTTAAAAATGAGCCTCGATTTCTTTGAGAAACTCAGCTTCATCTTTGTCAGCTCTTCCCCCTTCCCTACTTCCAGAAAAATGGAAGGGTTTCTAATTCTGTTCCCACGATGGAGCTCTCCTTATTCACTCCTATGACAAAGGATACATTTTTGTGGCCATACCGAGTTCTCTTGCTGTTCATTGCAAAACCAACATAGAATTGAAAAGTAAATTTGTAGCACGCTTTTTTTTTCTGCTATTTTTGGTTTAGGATTTTGTATTTTGTTTTTCTTTTCTTGGGTCAGCAGAAGGGCTGATACATCCCTCTCACTTACTGCATGCATGTAACTTACATCCCAACAGCAAACAAAGACCACATGAATCCTTCCAATACTGCCAAAGAGTCTGATACTTTTAAAATACTTATAAAAATGCAGGAAGTTATTTACTGAATTTAACATGCACTTTACCTATAAATAAGTTAACAACAGGGGGGGAAAAAAAAGAGGTATTTTTTATTAATTAACACTGTGCTGGGAAATGTTTTGAGAAAGGGGTATGTGGAATGTGAATACCTTTCATAGTGGTGCCTGAACACAACTGCACTCACTGACTTAAAAAAAAATTAGGAATTTACACATGCATCCCTAATTTTTCTTTCTCAAAGTGACAGATCATCCAAGAACGAGTCCGAGAACCTGGAATGAACTACGTACAGCTGAAATAGAGGAAAGGAACATAAATTCAAGGCTTACTATAAAGCAAGATATGTGAAGTTTCTGTTTATTTAGTCACTTCTTGCTATAATTTAGAGGTTCAAGTAAAAAGTATCTCCTTCAGCATCTTCTCTAAAAAGGAACATACTATAAGCACCTTTCATTAAAATAAATACTAGCTTGAAAAGCATGTTTCTGGTGAAAGCTCTCATAACATGCAATGCCATATAGATACTTCTCCCACACAAACGTGGAATACAGTCTGGGGGGAAAATCAGAGCTAAACACAATTTCTGTTTTACAAAGAAACAGTGTGTATGGGAAGGAGTACTGTGATATGTCAATCTAGCACTGTTTAATTCCCCCCCTTTAATTTCCGCCCGTAAGAAACTCTACTTTGAATGAAGCTCATGGCATTTTGATAGTCATCCGAACTTTTACCTTTCTTCTCCTACACTGAGGTTGGTTTCTGGGTTTTCTACTTCTTCAAAGAGGCACCATGTTACCAAACAGGATCCCTCTTAATTTTTTTGTGTGTACAAAGGGCAGCAATAAGTTTTTCCAAGATCTCACCAGGCCAAAGGCAGTATATGGATTTTCTTTAAGGCACATCTTTCTTCTGCTACTGACTAAAAGCTCCACTCAAGCTGAACGTAACCCTTTGTTCCAGCTATCTGCTGAAGTGTTGGGGAAAAGAAAACTCAGCACGTTACGTTTGCCATCTCACCTGTAAAGACCATACAACATCATCAAAGTCCATACGCATCCATTCAAATGGGCAGAAGAAAAACAAATAAGCAAACCACCACCAAGAGCAGCACACAGATCAGGCACTTGTTGGGAAAACTGAGGCAGGCTCAGAGACAAGACATCAAATGTGTCACAGAGGGAGAGAAATGATCGCGTCACGCAAAACCAGAGCTGTACATTGTCTGAAACTGGCCGGATACACATTAACCTTTCATAATTTTTTGTTCATGATGTTAATGAAATTCTGGATTCCTTGAGAATTTTACTATCTGGTTAATAGTTCAATGGCTATAGCTGCATGTCAGTCAATGTAAAGGCATGCTAAGGGAGCACATGAAACAACTGTGGCCTAGATGCTCCTGGAGTTACATTAAGTGTATCAGCTATAAAAAAAACCCAAGATTTGACTTAGAACTCCAGCTGGCATCGGTTGGACTTTCGCATGCCAATTGGTATGGCAAGGAACCATAACAGAGCTAGCAGAGCTGAGTTCTTACACTGCTCATGTATAACCTGAAATTATATGTGTATGGTGTTTCATCCTTACTTTTGACCAGTCCCAACAGCCTTTTAAAGACGAGCAGTAACTTAACGTTTGTGGCCCATTAAGAGAAAAACCTGCATCCCAACAGACGAGATCTCAGACACAAAGCTTCCTTTATATTCTGGTTAATTAGGATCTCCAAAGTGAAATGGCATAACATCTATTTTTATCCCTGGGAAATGACTGAGAGGAAGAAGGGAAGAAACAGAGAGATAAATTGCACCTAGTTGTGCACTACAAAAACCCCTCTTAAAGAGATCTGCTTTTTTCTTCTCCAGTCTTGTAAGTTTCAATAAAGCATGTATTTATCTAAACCAATGTAAACAGTATGCATTACCTCAGGCTCTCTTATTCTAGCAAATCTCTAAAGTGTTTATGTATTTCGTTTTCTACCAAAATTGTAGAATCCATACCAAGTTAGCATACAGAAATTAAGATATAATTTCAAATCATTTAGATATCAAAAATGCCAGCACAGACTCATAAAGATGAGCTGAAAGTAACATTGCCTCCAACATAGAATCCCACCAAAAGCATGGAAATAATTTTAAAAGAAAAGCTTTTTGACATAAGCCTGGCATGAGTTTCTTTTTCACTTTTTAAGTGTCTCATCGTCCTCCTAACCACAGTGACGACTGCTGTATAGCTAGCTGTCCTAATCCATACCCTTACTGATATCCCCCCCATTATGCAGTCTTCCTTGACTTAGCTATCACATTCATCAAGGCTCATCTAGGACATTCAATACAGGTGGTAAGACCATGCAATACCATCAACATGCTTGTTTTCATTGTATTTGATAATTTTCCAGGCCTGCAGAGAGCATGTAACAATTGCCTGATAGGAAAACCTAAGTGGGGTGGATGTAAAATAACTTCAGAAAGAATCCACATTTCCTAAAATGACAAGTGATTTTGGGATATTCTCCTTGGAATATTTTAGTAGGCCTCTACTTTCACAGTGCAGGGCACACACCTTCTGAAAAATCAGAACCCGAGGAAGTCTCCCAAAGCTGAAAACCCAAAAACTGAAAGGGCGAGGGGAAGGGGATGCAGAATATCTGTACTTACCTAGAGCAGTACTGATCAAAGCAATCCAAAAGGTTCTAGTGCTGTCTAGGCAGAGACTCAAGTCGCAGGGCAGCTACCAAGTCTACACTCAGTCAACCTAAGGCTGCACTAGTTCAACGGAAGCTGGTAGGTCAGCCTCCTCATTGACTACACCATTTCCTCTGGGCACCCATACTGCAGCTTGCTGCTTAAAACAAGAGACTGGTAGTCATGACACCCAGCTTTTATTCTCAGTTCTGGAGATACAATAGGGCGTTCAGAACACGACACTGGAGGTGAAGACTCACTGGTCCTAGGCTGCATGCCAGGAGGAAGAGCTTATCAAGTCATCAGGACACAGCAGAGCCTGGACTCTAGGGTTCTAATTGCAGGTCCACCAGATAACTTCTTGTGTGGCCACAGACAAGCCATCATGTCTATCTCAGTTTACTCCCCGAAGGAGCAGATAAAACTCTTTGTCACAGGGTCACACAATGGCTGTTTAACATATGTAAATTATTCTAATAGTCTCAGGCAAACTAAGCAGGAAAGGCAAAGCACTGCTGGTGGTATTGCTGTAACTGCAGTCCTGACAGCCTGTGATGTCACTGGGGCAGCAAGCCTAAATGCTGAGCACACAGAAGTTTCTTTAAATGCAAAGGCAAAGCACTGTGAAAGGATTGTATTCCTAATCACGCCTCCTGTCACAGCCCTGGCTTACATTTGCCCTTAAATCCCAGGGCAGCAGCACCGTGTGCTTGCGCGAAACTGCATGCATGTCTGGCCTCTCCTTTTGAAAAAAGAATCTAACAAATCCTTCCAGACAGCATTAGCGAGGAAAGGAGACACTACCAGATCAAAACAGCCACCTGAAGTGACCCCTCTTCTGCTTCAGAGACAGTTACATAAGCTTCATGCAGGAGTGGGAACCGACAGGAACGTGGCACGACAGAATGAGAAAGCTCTCTTGCCAACAGGTTCCTTTTAGCTGATTACAGGCAGGTACTCCTCCCATACACTCCACTCCGATGTAATGGGCCTGCCCTTTAAAAGCAACACTAATCATCAGCTGCCCACCTTACTCCACAGAAGTGGCAGCACGAATGCAAGAACGGGCACATTTCACAGAGAAGTAAAGTACAGCCTCTTCTGTATATTACACCTGAGAAGCTACTCGGTAACAAACTAGAGCCCACTAAAGGTTCAGACACATCAGAAGTATCCCTCATCTACAACGATCAGGGAAGCCCCCAGACAGGAAAAAAAAAAACCAAACAAACCAACAAAAACTACAGCACATTTAATCCTGCTAGGCCCAGCTCCTTTGCCTAAATACAGTGTTTAAGAAATGTTGTCTGATGGACTGAGATACATGCTTAAGTTCTGTGGCTGATGAAGCATATGCCCCTGACTCAGGGAGTAAAAGAGCTATCTAGCTGCAAAAACTGTATGCCAGGATCAAAATAAACTCAGGGTGGAGGTGGGGGGAAGTAACACTTTCTGAACTCATCTAGGTTAGTAAAAGTGAACAGGCTGGACTAAGATTTACCAAGAGTTCTGGTGTATTCATTTTGTTTTCTGAGTATCTCCACAGTCTTAATGGAAAGTGGCAAAGGGCATTCTGAAGATCTTTAACGCTCTTTATCCTGTGGCAACCCAAAACAGCATCTTGTGATGTACTTGTGAAATTCTGAAGCAGCCACACAAAAGCCTAGAAGCCACTGGCATGGAAAATGGAGCACAGCAATGCCACTTAGGAGCACAGACCACAGGAACATACATAAGAGGAGAAAAGAGACATTCATTCTCTAAATGAGTAGTGAATGAGAGCCTGGGAACTGCATGTTTGGGAGCACTTTAAAAGGGACTTTTAAAGAAGGGGCACAGGCTTTCCCAGCACTGACCCACCACCAGTAAATCACCGAGTTTGCTGGCTTTTTACTACTACTAGTATCGCCCTGAGAGCCTCAAGTTTTCATCAGTATCTGACTTTAATTGCAAGCTGCTCCCAGGAGATACTAGGGCACAGATGAAAGAGTGCTAAACACTTTTAAAGGCTTTAGCCAGGGACCTGTGCTGTGAGTAATTTAATTAACAGTTCAGCATCCGACACATGACCGCAGCCAACTCTGATACCGCAAGTCTTCAGTCCCTTGGAGAATGACCTATGAATATTCCAGAAAAGAGAATACATCTCCTCTTGGTTACTGATTTTTCCTAGACAAGGTCACCAAGTGGAACACCACTGTCCTTCCTCTCCTCATTCTCCTTCTTACAGTAAAAGTTTTTCCTTTATTACACAAAGGAAGTATTCTCTCCCCAAAGATGTTCCTCAGAGGACTGAAAGCAACGCTGTACCACTGCCCATCAAGCTGCAGCCATCCAGACTCTATGATGTTAAATTAATACTTGTTGTTACTCAGAGGGGCCCTAAAACATGGTTTAGAACACGACAGTGCTTCCAGAGACGTTCCAAAAGTTATTGCTGAACCACGACTGCTTACAGGAATGGACCATTGAGTATTTATCAATCTTTTCAAGTAGATTTCAGTGGAACCTTCTGCCCTCTCCTCTGAAAGAGGAAAGAGCAAAATACCCAATAAAAGAGGGGGAGGAGAGATTCTTTCTTGCTAAATCCTTTTTTTGTGAAAGCAGAACTAGCTCTTTGAATCTGCATTCAGGTAGTTCTGCTTTTGCTCAGTTCAAATGGGAAACTAATAGAGAGAGAGACACAAACAATATGAACAGCATCTGCGGCTCCATAAAAGAGCCACCTACCAAGCTCCTTCAAATACCCTTAGATTAACACCAAGGACTGTGGCTCATTTAGAGCGAGATGTGAAGGACAGTAGGTTGCTGAGTTTTTTGCTTTCTCTCAGGGGAGCAGCAGAAGGCTGCGTATCTGAGAAACATGGAACAGAAGAAAGTTACCTTGTCTTCTCCAACTGGCTTCTTTCTTTCTTTTCCTTCCTTTCAAAGCTCCTGGACAGAACCACCATGACTCAACTACGGAAAACATAACACTCCCTGTTTCTCCATGGTCACACAGCTACAGATTTTCCTGAGGTTCAGTGGAGTTTACAATTTCCAGTCTTGTATGGCAAGCAAGAGATGAAACAGAACAGATTTTTCTTCAAAGGAACTACTAATGTGAAATTACTTTCATCATATCTAATTTTGGCATCAAGTGCAAAGAGGTATCTAAAACTTCAACTGCATTGACATGCACAAATAGGGGTTGGAAGCTTCATTTCGCTATCATCTTATTCAAACAGATGATGCCTTACTTACCCCATTCACAACCATTCCAAAGAGCAAAGCAATCCTGTAAAAACAGGCTGAAAAACTTGATGGACCTTGCTTTGTGCTCAGCTATCCGTAAGCACGTCGTCCATTCACATCAGCAGAAATAAAAGGTGTCAGAAAGGATAAATTTGGGCTATTGACGCTTACCAGCTGCATGTTGCATCTAGAAACAATTCTGAAGTTTTGAAAAAGTTACTTGTACCTTTCAATATTGCTAATTTCAGAATGCATGCGTGTGGTACTTTCTGAAAAGCAGACCAATACCAGGCCTGTCCAGAGGTACGCACAAACTCACTTGGGTCTTTTGAAAATCATAGGCAATGAGCAACTTATGCTCTAGTTAGGTCAGTGTATGTCAAAAATCAGTGGAGTTAGGGGTTTCACTGAGAGCAGTCTCTGCCCTATTTACTGTATCAACCACACACAAAGCACAACTGACATCTTACTGGCAACAAGCTGAATGAGAACATGCCTATCATAGCTAGCATTTAACACTATAGATACATGAGAATATGTATTTCAGAGTTACTATTGTTTACTTTTCCCTCTAAAGAGAAGGGATTCCCCATCCCCCAGCCCTCCGCAACCCTCTCCACCTCATTTCCATCTGGCTGACACTGCATTAATGCTAAACGTCCAGCTGGATCCCACAGCATTGTCTTGAACATTTTGTTCCAGCAGAGCTGAACTCTAGGAGACTCTCGGCTCTAAGCACAAATCACAAGGCTTTATGTACATACAAGAGCAGCCTCTCAATAACAGACTGTGCCCCTGGTACCGTGGCCGACAGGCTGGAAATAGGGCTAGCTCATGGAAGGAGGCCAGTTGTTGTGCTATGGGGTTTTTTGTTTTGGTTTTTAGACACTGCCTCTTTTCACATACAGCAGACAAACAGGGGAGACTCTCTCTCTCTCCTAATGAGAGGAAGGTTACGTGGTAACTCTTAGCCTTCCCAGACTGTGGTTTGAGGGTGGGAGCCACCCTCATGCAGTGTTATGGTAACACAGTATTTTTAAAGCAGGATTCAATGAAGTAGGTAAGTGAACTGAAAGAGCCCACAGCACTGAAGTCACAGCTCCTCTCCTCCAGTGAAGTATGCGACAGCCTCCAGCCACGGCAGAAGCCAAAACACAGGGCTAACTTGGAAAGGCTTCACCTCCACATCTCCGGCCCAGGGCAGGTGTGCACCAGTAAAGATCAGCTGGGCCAGGCTCCCAGTTACCTTACCAGAAAACATTTGTAACAGGCAGTACCTTGCATTTATGAGGGCAGGTAGTTTCCTCATGACTACTTCACACAGAAAGCATAAAGCCTAGACTGGGCTGTTCTAATACTTCACCCTCATCAAACATGGCAAGAGGCCTCCCATGCTGGAAACTCCTATGACACAGTTAAAAAAGACAGTAACCCAATTCTCTTATGACAGGAACGAAGCCCTTCTGATTCTCTCAAACAAGAACCGTTTCAACCAAACAATTCAATTCTATTAGAAGCAGTCCTCTCACAGAACAGAAATTTGCAAAATTCCTTTTTTATTGCCATAGACTTAGCCTTTTACAGCACCATTCATGCCAGGGTATCTTCAAGTGCTTTACAAATTAAGAAAGCACATTTAATATAGAATAATTGCGCGTATTCAAATTCTCCTTTTGCTTTCAAAGGTAAGAATACCAACCTCAAACCAGAAAGCGACCTTTCTAGTAACCATCTGCACTGTTACGAATGGTGCTTTCAAGGCAATACTACTGCTAGTAAGAAACGTACAAAGTATTCCTCATTTACACTAAACTCCTTTTGTCATTTGAGTAGAAAGGTAATGCAAAAGTGCCACGAAATGCATGTAAGCGTATTGGAAAGTATCTTTTGTACTTCACTAAAAGATACTCTTCATGAAAGCTGTCTGACAAGACCTTTGCATAGAAGAATCAGGTGCTAAGTGACATACATATCTCACTGCAAGTACGAATACAGCAACCTGAAAAGTCAGCCACAAACACGGCGAGGAAGTGCTAATCAGCACACTTGTGTTTAAAACAAGGAAACAAAAGTATTTGCTTTATGGGAAACTTTTTTCCTATTGTCAAGAGTTCTGATTCAGACAAATCCTCAACCTGAAGCCTACTGATGATGCAATTTTAAAATGAATTAGATACATGAAGACTTTTCAAACCTGTCCTTACAATACAAAGCAGAGAACCAGTTGGGGCAAGGGGGAGGACAAAGGAACAGGTTAAACAATATTTCTTACTCCTCTGAACAGTCACCAGCAGCTACGTAACATCTGGCTGCTTAGTACAGGTCACCCCACTGTGATCACAGGACCCTTACAGGATCAGGGTTGCATCAGGGGTAAAAGAGCACAGAGAGCCACGACGACCAACAAAACCCTCCCGAACCTTAAAATGAAAAGAATTCAGCTAACAATTTCTTCTTCAACCAGACTTTTCACTTTTGCATGCAGCACGTTGCTTGCAGTCTGGGAAAGGTATGTTCTGTACCCAAGAGAGATCTATTTGCCTCAAAACAATTAACAAAAAGTTTGAATTTCATTCCATCTTCCACCACTGAAACAAACCTTCCTTTCTCCAAACAATAACCTGAATAGAGGGCCAAAACTGTAAATAATGAGTTACATAAAGAATTTTTTATAAATCACAAACCATTGGTACTAACATGCTCATTTGGTTAAAAGGTAAAGCATATTCATTTTAAGCCACACAAATACAGATCTTTGTAAGAACATACGCACTTACAAAAGCTCCACCCCTGCAAATGTTAACACATACAAAACTTGGAAACCCCATGTGAAATCTGTAATTATGTTTCCGCGAATAAAGGTATGTGTCTGCTTAGAAGTCGCATAAATACAGTATAAATACCACTGTTTCTTTCAAAGATTTCAACAAGACAAATATGGCTTAAGAAAATCAAGAAATCTAAGACAAAGTGCACAACGGATGGCTCTGCAAATGAGACAATCACTGCACAGAGATGCTAGCTAGCGATGTTTCAGGGGTTTCATTTGAAGACTGGACACCATCTGATCATATGAAGCATTTCTATCTTACAGCTTCCGTGAATAAGTTAAAAACCAAAAGCATTTCAGTAACCAAACCGAATAACTCCCCCAGCAGCCTTTATCATAAGTCCGGACTAAAAAACCTTGACTGAGTGCACAGAACCCCTCTAGAAAGTCTCAGTTGAGTTTGAGCTGAAAAACAGTTGCAAGAATGAGTCCCAGAAAAGGGACAGGAGATGGGCAGCCATGCATGCCTGAGTATTTTCAGCTAGCATAGAAATCCACTCATGCGGGGGTTTTGGGAGGTTTTTTGGGGAAAAGTGAGCACCAAATTTTTTACTAGTATAATTAAACCCAATTATTTTATCATAGAACTCCCCTGACATGTGAAAGTCAATTGCATCTCTTGAACCTTTCAACTTGGTAGGACCTGTGGAAAAGACAGGGCTACAGCACTCTAGAAATTTCTAACAAACTGATAAGAACAACAGTGATGCTTAATCCATTCTACATCAGTTTATGTTTCTTCACGTCACAAGGTCACTTTTTAATTCATTTTATCCACAATGCATACAGTGAATACAACGAGATTTTAGAAGTGAGAGTGAACACCCTGGCCAAAAAGCTCAAACTAAAAGACGACAGATTAGGAAGTGTCTATCTGACCTAAACTTGCCTTGCCAACACAGCAGACTAAAATCTAAGATTGTTGCCGGCTCTGAGCAGGGACAGAAGATGTTATCTGATAGCTGTCATTATACAATTGACTCATATCACCTGAGAAGACCTACAAACTACAGGGTTAGAACATTTATTACAAAGCACTTGGCACTCACACATGTCTGTCTTGCAACAGCTTCAACCCAAACATGAAGTCCTATGACAACTCTATGCAAAAAGGCTTTTTCCTTTTTTTCTTCTTTTTCTTTTTAAAAAAAAAAAAGACAGGACAACTGAAACAGAATGAAATAGTGGCAGATCTCAAGAGTAATATCCATAGAACCTTAAAAAATATTTCACTAATTATTCACGTGGCATCTGGGAACACATATATGATAAAATAACCAGTATTTGGCTGTATGGGCATAAGCACTACTACAAATCAGCGCAGTAGTTCAAACTAAGGTCATGGCCACATCAAGTCACTCCGAGCCACATTTCCATCCTCAGCACACTGTAACTTGCAAGAAGAGCATGTAAGGCAAGCTTATGGACGTATTTTTCAGTTTCTGCCAAAGAAAATTCTCCCTCAACAACACAGGTCTGCTATGGTCTCCTTTACAATGTTCCAGCCCTTTTTCCACTCTGTAAAAGATCAAATGAGATGAGGATCACATGCTCCTTTCCTTTACAAATTGGAAACCCTCCCAGCTATGACCACTCTTTCAAAGCAGCACAGCTGCACTGCGGTATTGATTAAAAGAGGAAGTTATCCTTGACACCACAAGAGTGACACCACCCTGGAGACAGTGCTTGTGCAACCTTCTCATGGGTCTCTGTGCTGTTCATTCCCCTGTCAAAGGTCAGGATTCAAAAATAAAACTATAGCACAAAGTTTCATTATTATTTCTCCCCTTCTCCCTCAGCAGTAAGAGATGTATTGTAGGATCTCACAAAAAGGTCTACAGAAAAATAATACATACTTAGTTTGAAAGCAACCTTCCTAGGCTCCATCCCCAAAATGCTACCAGAAGGACTGCATACTCAGAATAAGTACATTTTTCTTTTAACACAGTGCTAATTAGAGAAGGAGAAATTGGGTTTGCCACCTTCTCTTCTGAGGATGTCAACAGCTTCTGAGGCCAACACTCAGTCTCTTCCACCACCTAAATTCAGAGCAACCATAAGCCTGTAATGAGTTGTGTGTGAAGGCCAAGGTGACATAACATCTTAGCACCTTCCATACATATTCATAAAAAAACCAGCAATTCTCAGCAATAATACAATCCTGTATATATGTAAAACGCTTCACAAAAATCCTCTTAAAACCCTTGTTGGGCAAGGAGGTAAACACTGTTAGGACTGCTTCACAGAGAAGTAACTTGCCCAAGGTCACCCAGCTAAATGGTGTCAAGAGCTGGGACTATAAAAACGTTCTCAACTCAACCTTCTGCCCTACCCACTAAAGCAGTATTACCTCCCTGCACCTTTGGTAATAACAAGGGGAGGACAGTCCCTTCCCCATCACCCATGAACAAGTTATACTTAGCAAACACCAAGTAATTTCAGAGCAGGAATGAACGAACTCCTATGAAGTTAATTCCAGAAGCTGATCCAGTCTGGGCCTGCCCATGAACAGAAGAAAATTCTTTCACATTCACAGGAAGAAGAAAGACAGGATGAAGAGGAAGAAAGACAAAAGTGCTACGTACAGAGTAAAGCTTTGTAATCTCTGAATAGGAGATGAAACAGATTGACCACCCCAAGAACTGAGCTGCCTGAATAGGGACACAATTTTTAAAGTACATAAACTTCTTGCTAACCTGACTTACCCAGCAAAGCCTCCAAGGTGTGCTTGTGGCTTTAAATATTTTCTTGTTGCTGCTTTGAAGGCAAGAACAGACATGATCTCAAAGCATCCACTGATATGCGGGGAGGGGGGGTGGAGGTGAATACTGTAGCTAGCTGAGAACTGTCAGATTGTGTTTGCCATCAAGGAATGCCGTTTCCCAATGCCTGAGTTTAACTCTGGAATGAGATGCACGCTGCTGCTGACCCCTCTGCTGACATTCTATAGACTCCCTTATCTCATCAGCCCCTGAGCATCCCATCCTCACTCCTCCGCGTTCATGTTCCCAAACTGTCAATCTCTCTGCAATGACTCACAAGGTTCTGAACCCACCATTCGCTTCTATGAGTCTTACTATTTTTTCATACACGTCCTTCTGGTTTAGATTGAGAGGCATCTTACTCTTCTTAAACGTTAAAAACAGAATTAAAAAGCATCACTGAAAGCAATATGCCCTCAGCACAACAGCCTCCCTGAGAATACTGCACACTTCAAAGAAAAACACAAGAATCTAATTCTGCTCTCCAGTGCAGAGTGCTGTAAATTAGAAATAATCTACTGAAGTCAATCAAGCCAGAATCATTGTAACAACCGCTGTGAGCAAAAGAAAAGCAGGGCCTGCCTGTGGGCAGATTTCAGGGGTGACAACATATTAGAAAATATATTGCAAGGGTGTATTGAAGTTTAGGTCAGCTTTAGAGATTCTCTACGTACTCCCCTTACAACTCACTTAAAACTAGAATTTTCTTTACCTACATTATAATCTTTGTCATTATATACAACAGTTGAGGAGTTTACGCATTTACTAGATTAGATATTCAGCAGCAGTGGTGCACCTGTGCATTACTAACACAATTCAGAAGAAGGTGGAGTGGTTTGAGATGGATGCCAACCAAAATTCCAACACAGGCTTCATTTGTCATACCTAGATGGCATGGATGTGTCATCCATCATGGATGGCTTCAGTTCTTTAACTTCTGACCCCTCACAATTCCGATTATCCCATGTTAAACCAAATGCTCGCTTCAGATGGCATTTTTAAAATTGGTAGAGTTCAGCAATCGGTAACAGAACTGTTTTAATGCCTTCTCATCCAATCCCACTGCACAGAGCAGGAGGAAAAGAATGGAATAAAGACAGACTGATCTCCCCAAAACGTTTAGATGCATTGATATTCCTTAAGCTACTGAGTAAGTTGACCAAAATGGAAAGGGTTAAAGAAAACCTAGTATGCTTATTTTTCAGAGAGCAGAGAACCAAACACAAACATGCACATCCATACATTATTGGATTTGCTGGTTTAATCAGCGAGTACCAGTGACTCAATTAGCCTCTTAGCAGTGCCTAAATGCCACTAATTCAGCCTGCTGGCTGCTGCAGCATACATACACAAGCTTGTCCCTTTAGATTTAGTGGTAACAGCACTGCTATTCTTCTTGTGACAGCACTAGGGGCCCAGACAGTCTCCTTCTCTCTCTCTCTTTTTCTCTGTTCTGCCAACCACACAGAAAGAAAAGACCCCAGGGCTGACTGTGTGTGAGCGTTGAGTAGGAGGAAAAAGGAAGAGGGAGACGCTATTTCTATTCATTTTACAGCTTCATCCATCAAAAGCCTTTCTAAAAAAATGAAAAATGCATTCCCAAAAGCTCACGGTTTAGAGCAACAGCCTAATAAGGTGTTAAAGAAAAGATACTGACCTAATCTTTAGCAGCCACATCTACTACACAAAAGTTTAAGAAATTACAGAAGCTAGGGCTGAAGAAGTACTATTCCACTCGATGTAATTCACACTCCCACCATTGCTAGTCTGTTCCTTATATTGTTTGGTTTTAGGATAAAGCACCAACACGTAAGCCATGCTTTTAACTGAAATTTTTGCACCTTTAGCAGTCTCAATTAATAATACATAATGCCAGTGAGCTAACCAACCAACCCCGACCTTCTTTTTCTGTACACTCAAAAGCACATTTGTTCAGTTAATTTTTCTGACTCTCCCTTATATAATGACTAATTTTCAGGCAGATTGATTCCCTGGTGAGTTGTTGCACATTATGCAGCCATAAAAGCACTAGTGACAGTCAAAGAAGGTGACAGGAACAGTAGGCTGGTGTTAGAGCAGAAGCCAAAAGGAGTTTTGGCAGCAACTAGGTATATGTCAAATTAAAGTGACCAAGCAACTACAGCTTCAAAAGTATTGACTCAATATGAACAAAATGTGCTGTCAAAACACAGCATGTCAGAACTGAGCCCATCAGATCTATTTTACTGGATGACTATACATAGAATTACAGGTCAGAAGAAACACAGGAGATTCCAGAGCAGGAAAAAACCTTTGCCAATTAACTTACAGCGTGGAAAGCAAAGTATTCTTACCTGGAAAACAAAGCAAAAAACACATAAGCTCTTTTCTCTCTTCCTCATAATCCTTCTCATCACTTAAAAATGAAGGCTTATTAAAAAAGGGTCAAACATGCATTCACTCTAGGTTCAAGAGCCACGACATTTGCAAGAGAGGCAAATATTGCTTTAAATCCCTCCCAGCAGCTTCCCAGCTGACGATCACTTGGCATCCAAGGGCTAGGTAGGAACCTGACAACCACGCAGGATTTCTGCAACAATATTTGCAACATAAAATGAAACAAATACACAAAAAATAATATCCCTTTCAAGACAGTAAACAGGGCTTGGACTCCCACCCCCCTTTCGCCATTAATATTCAACAGTTTAAAATAAAGATGTACCAAAAAAACCCACCAGGGAATCCATTAAGTCTTCAGTATTTCAGCTCACCAGTCTCTGATTTCCAATGAGCTGAAACTGGAAAGTCATTACTTTAGCTGCAGCCCAGGTCAGAGGAAAGACTAATCTCACACACACAAAGCTGCCAGATTTCAGGTTCACGATGAATGTAGGGTGGTTTGGGAATTATTATGAGCTAAGGAGAACGCGATATCTTAATTAAGGAAAACCAAACAACCTGTCCCCAATAAACAAGGGCATATACTCAGCTAGCATACATCAGTGTTTCTTAGTAGAAGCCACTAGATACACAAAATATGAAAACTAAACAGCATGGCAAAAAAAAAAGACCAAGTTTCCTATTCTTGTATGTATACTTGGATTTGATACCTCATTTCGAGAGATGATTAAAGTATAAATTTTACATATGCTTCACACCTACCAGCCAAACCCAATCACAAATACCTAGCTATCACCTAAATACAAACAGATACTGCCAGGACTACTCCAGAAGCAACACTGGCACAGTTCATACTACAGAACTGCCCCCCCTGCACCGAAGCCCACATCATCTTTCCTGCCCAAAGTGAGAGGAAACTGTTGCCACTTAGGGGAACTCCATGGGAAGAGCGTGCAGAGACAATATCCTGCTTGGTGAACCCTAGGAGCCAAGCACAGCTTCTAAAAACGGTCACAGATTTGCACGGCAACTCCGTCTGTGTTGCGGTATCCACTGACCATATTCCTGCTCCTTTCACTGCCTGGCTGATAAACCCCTCTAAACACTCATAAAGCCAGCTGCTCCCAGAGCACCCCACCTAGCAGAAACTGCTGCTCCGCTTGTAACTTCAGCTTTACAAAAACAGTAGAAGACGACAAGCGTATCTTTGTAGCAGGTTTTTTTTTTGTTTGGGGGTTGGGGTTTTGGTTGGTTGGTTTGGGGTATTTTTATTAATAATCAGAGCTCAACCACCCAGGGTGTAGGTAAACTTCAATGTGAGGATACTTTCTTTTTTGAGGGTGCCACAGAAATCACAAATTGCAGCCTGATATTTGGTAATAGCTGCATTTCCCTAAGTACTGTGGTGAGCAGGCCAGACAGAAGTTCTACCCAAACGAAGAGAGATCACAATGAGATAAAATGAAACTGAAGACTTCAAAACAGTTATCTTCCGTAGGTGATGTTACTGCAGCTTATGGACATTTTGTCTTCCCTTGTCAGAAAAGCTGGCTTGCTAATTTATGGGCAGAGTGGGAAAAGCAAAGGGATACAGACAGACACAGAATACTTAAAACAGGATTCAGAATGGAGACAAAGCTCCCCTTTCACCTCCTGCTGCTATTTACCATCTGGGATCCTGAAAAGGGGGCGATGGGTAGTTTTGTGATAGGTTTGGCAAGGGGCAGGACATTTAGGATTTTCTATGTGTAACGAGGTCATGTGTCAGCGCCTTCGCAGCACATGGGAACACTATCCAAAAGAAGGTTCAACAAAAGGGTTGCCCTGGCTGAACTGGAAAGAAATTCTACTTAAAAATATCCTGGTAGGATCTTAGTAAGACTAATAATAGGAATATACTTGAAAAAAGTGCCACCAGAACATAGTTTGGAAAAGCACTGAAAAAATGAAGGTATGAACACATATCCAGTTAAAAGGTAGATGTTATTTATTACTACTTTTTAGAAGTGGTAAGATATTTGAAAGTAAAATGAAAATTCTGGATCACAGCATTTACACTTCTATTTAGAAACCAAACAGGTCAGTTGACTGTGTGTGTTCTGTTAACTTTTGCTTTTGTGATTCCCTTACATTGTGATTAGGAAGTAAGACCTCAACAGGATTATATAAAATGTACGGCAACTCTGTGAAAAGGGAGAAGCACTTTGTATTACAGTATTCTTTGACATTTCCACTAATATTTGGAGTTGGGGTGGTGGAGATACAGCAAGGACTGAAATCCTAAGTGTAAGAAGTGTAATATTTTTTTCTTCCTTTCTAACATAGCTTCGTTTCACAAAAGCGATCTACAAAAAGCAGTCACAAGAAATTAGGAGCTCTGGTTTAGAAATGTTTCTTCTGTTTTCATAAAAAGAATTATTAATAAGGTGAATTTCCCATCATATGGTGCTACAGTAAATCTTCAAACACTATCCTTTAATCAAAGGACCTGAAGGAAACGTGAGCATCCTAACCTTTTGCCCAGACTGGATGTCTGCTGACTAAAGTGATTCTAACAACACTGCTACTGCAGACTGTAGTCTGTGCATTAAATTATTTAAAATCTATACTCTACAAGATGCACAGATGCAAGAACTAGTCACTAGAACTAATGCAGTACTTTCTTATTGACGTGTCTCAAACTCCTAGTTGGTAGAACCCCCATTTTCAAGTCTAAAAGCTTTAAACTGAGGATGTCACTACTACACCATTAACTATACAGCAAAGTTAAAAGGCAGGTTTTGCACTGTGGAAGACAAATGAGCAAAACTTCTAAGTGTCCTGACAGAAAACCAAAAAGTTACATCAGATCCTAAAGAACAGATCTTTTAAAACAATCACCAGATAATACCTGTAAATCTGCTGCGGTCGACTACGTAAAAATGTTGTTCTTGCTCCTCCCCACGCATGTACATGCAAACATGCACCGGTCCAAAACTGGAGCCAACATGCAGTAAAAAGAATCACAATCAGCACATTGCTGTGAGACACAAACAGATAGACACTTTCAGTCCATCAGAGAAATGCTCTTCAACGTAGCAGAGTTCACAACAGCTCTGTCCTACAGCAGTGGAGTCAGGCTGCAACAAAAACCCTTCTACTATAAAAGCCGTGCTACCCATCATACTGGGAAACTACTGGTGAAGCCATACAGCACCAGATGTACTCCTGAGTGTTCATTGCGGCAAATCCTGCTCAGCATCCTGCCACCCAAAACTCTTCTTCCCTGACTTCCCGAGTGTTCCTATTGTGTTGTCTTCAAATTGCAGAAATGAGCAGCGGCTGACCATAATGAGAATGGGGTCCTTTAACGAACCACGGGATCACTGACTGCACAGTACAGTTGCTCTGAGGAGCAAGCTTCATTTCTGCTTAATAATGGCAGACTTGCATATAGAACACCAGCATACAACGTAAGCAGACCATCCAAAATCTTAAACGCCTTTGCGTATCACCTGACTACTACCTAGAGATGAAGACAGAAAATACCACAGCTGGGAGGTCAGGGGAAGCTCTTTGTACCAGAACAGCACCTTTCAAACCAAATGCCACATTATAGCATGGTGCTTCATGGCTACAAATCCTACAGATCTTTCATGAGTTATAACTCCTATTCGTTCAACGTGCATTTATAGTGGCATCCTGGTACTTGGCAACTTCAGGAGAGGAGGTGGGGAGCAAGGGAGGGAGAAATACCTACAGGCTAAGTGCATGAAAGTTAGCCAGGTTCTTCGCTGAAGCAGTATGCCTGAATGACAACAGATGACAAACTTTGCTTTGCAATTCATATCTGCTATCATAGGGATAAATACTACACTATTTGTCGATGAAAATGCGTATCAAAACAGCAGAACTGCACCCAGTTATACTAAAAATTGCAACGTGCCAGAAATCTTAGTAACTAGACCATCTGCTGTGCTGAGCCAGAGAGAGGGAGGGTCACACACTCGTATCTGTCCTGGGATACATTCAAATGTGATTTGGGGTTATTAAGGGAGGAATTTATAGAAATTAATCTCATTTCCTCCGTCTCCTAGGTTTTTGCCTTAATTCTACCATTCCCAGAGATTCTTACATTGGGGGCAGGAAGAGGGGGGAATTAAAGAGAGAAAGGGAGGAAGAGAAGAACCAACATCTAGCTGGGGTCTAGATGTTTTAAATCAGATGTTCCTGGGCCAGACTATGGAGGGATCCACTTGAACTCAAAGTATTTTTCTTGTGCTCTCCCAATCTAAAAAACATACTGGGCCTTTCGGACAAAGTATTTCCTTAAAAATAGTCCTCTTGCTTTCGTTATCAGTTCAAGAATACAAAGCAACCATCAATGTAAAACCGAGAAGTACTAAAACATGAAGCTACAGCAATCGATAATCTGTCTTACAGTCTTGATGTATATGTAAGTCATATGAGTGGTGATACAGTAATGGGTGATACCGCATCGTTCCACAGCATGTTTTCCCACCCTTAATGCTTTAAGAAACCAAACACAGGGCCACAAGACACCACCATCCTGAAGCATAAATCAGAACGGCAGGGATGGCCTTCCGAGTACACAAAATGAAGTGGCAACGCTCTCTCATGCTCAGATATTCCAAATGAGAAGACGTGAAACAAAAACACACCAAGTTTTGCACCAGCAGTATCTTGTTTGTATTAATATTGAGTTACTTGCACCACTGCAACCCCACTGACACAGCAACATACTAACATTCTGCAGCAGTGTAGAAAAGCAAGTTCTCCAGACAGAATGTGAAACAAAAGCAACCGTTTAATATAATGCATGACAACCATATTAGGCCATTGCACAGCTACTACTACACTGGTGTTGTCTAGCTACAAAGAACAACCAACCAGCCTTTCACTCAAAATTTTAAGTGCAAAAATCCTTAATTTTCTTTCTTTTTTTAAATGTATTTTTCTACTCTGAGTCAATAAACGTAGCTTTGCTTTGTCCCCACAGCTCAGAAAAGAGCTTTATAAATAGAGGGATGCATGCACAGAGAAGCAGTACAAAGGTCAAACACACTGGGCAATACTCAGTATTTGAAAATGTTACCAAAAAAATAAAAAAAAAAAAAATCACAGTTTTGATAGTTCTGTGGGAAAAAAAACCTAGCAAATTTGCAACAAAACTGTTAAGTAATTAAGGCAAGACACTTCACACACGAACTTAAACTGCTAATTAAATCCCCCCTGCTTAATTGACTAGATTTGCATATGATTCGGTGAGAAATGGGAATGGCTTGGGCATTACAAGCACCTCCTTGTGCAGAAGGCTGCTAAATAAAATAAGCTAAGGATAATAAGAAAAAGTAATGACAGTTTCTGAATGAAACAGATGTTTTCTACTGAAATTTCCAAAATTTTTTTGTTAAGTACATCAGAACATAACTGATTCCAATGTTACTATTCCAATAGTAATATTTGGAACTACCGCAAATGTTTAATATCCATGCTAACTATTCCCCTAATTTAACATGTGATCACTACTGTCTGCTCATACAAGCAGCTCTCAGTTACTCTCAAAAACGGGTTTATGTCCAAAAGAATCCATTTCTGCTTAAAAAAATCAGATACTTTCATTTCAATAACTGAAGGAGAAGAACTATCAATGTCTGTCCCCCTCTGCTACTAAACTTAGTGTGAAGTTAAAGAAAGATTTAAGAAAACTTTCAGACCTGTAGCAGGAAAAAAACCCTTTGTCTCTAAGATCAGCTAGAGTCAAGGAAGACAGGTAATTTATCTGCCAGCTACATTGTTCCTCAACAACCCAAAGTGCGCAGAATTAAACTAGTCTGTCAAAAGCCCAGCTCCAAGTATGTCAGATTACGATTTTTTTTTTTATTTATGTGGATAATGATTCGGAGTCAAGAACACAACCTCCTCACAACATAAAATGGACTCGTCATTTCAGGCTGGTGAACCGACACAGGCAGACACTACCGCAGAAGTTAATACCTGCTCAGACTTGGAAGGTTACCACTGCAGAAATGATGCTCACACACTTTCCTTTTTAAAAGATGAGATTCTACAGCATTTGAACACGTTGTGCAAGAAAATGAGTTCAGCACACAAACCAGAAATCTGCTAGGTCTGCAGCAGAGAACTTCCTTCTACCTCTGAATGTTGTACTTGTGCAACGAAGATACTTACACGGGTGGAAAGTGTTATTATTACATTATGAAATTCTATAATTCCTGATCTTCCAAATTAGAAAATAAAAACAATAGAAAAGACATGTAGCTTACTTATCTCAACGTTAAAGGATTTTATATACAGCCATCGATAAAAACATCAGATCACTTCCGATGCCTGGAGTTGCACCACTACTAAAACAGGATCACGTGAGATCACCATCAAGTTTACTACTTGTAAAATATCCTGAAAAAAAGGCCAGTTCTATGAGTTGTTCCTTTTAATAGCCTGCTTTTTCAAGTGAGGCTTTTATACCAATAATCCAAGAAAAAGCTTTTTAATCTAAGAGCAACGTTCATTTATTCCAACTGCGTCTTATAATACATGCGATCTTACAAACAGCAACAGGAATGGCCACAGGGTCAGCCTCACCATTGTTCGCGCCAAGAACATAGATGATGCCGATACCACTTCCACACTATCATCAACTCCAACGGACACTGCAGCCTCAAGCCAGTGTAATGCCCCGCATTAGTATTTGCTTTGACAAGTAAAACTCAGTAATAAAATGGTAAGAGCTGAGGGGGTTGCATCTGCACTACACATTAAATGGGATTTAACACTAATCACTACAATGATATCTTTAACAAGATAAATACAAGCAAGGGTTTGTTTTTTCGATTGGTTGGTTGGTTTTTTTACCCTAAACTTTTTTTAAAATTCATCTCCTGCTGACCTGACCAGGAAGGGGAACAAGGACTGCAGACAACTGATTAAAGTATAGTTGCCCTCCGTACTTTCTGAGTGTTACGGAAACTTTCCCAGCTGATTCTTGATGAACAATCACTGATGCAAAAACAAGAAAAATTTTCAACACTGAACTCGTCATTTGTTGCACAGATTTTACTGCTCCCAGATGAAGCAACGTTAAGATCAGAAAAGCTACTTTTTCTTTTGCTAGATCACTCACTAGTCCAAGCAGGAGAAACTTAACTGCAATCAAATTACACACAGCTAATACTGACGCGAGCAACTGACGAATCGGGGCCATTTTTACCTTCAGATCTCAGAAAGAGCAGATTGTAACAACGTATCTCACTGAGCTCATGACTCTGTTGTGGAAGTCAATGTCACATCAGTTGATAGCACATTCCATTCACATATATTGATAAAGAGATGTTTTTTTACCTCAGCTTGTATCTTAAAACAAAAAATTCTATCCTTTATCTCATTTTTGAAAGGTTCTGTAAGTCTCTGAAACATTAATATTCTCCCTAACAAAGCCAGCAGCTGCTCTGCCAGTCTGTGGCACGGATGGTTTTGTTAAAAGGTTTTCATGTGGTTTTTTTTTTTTTCCAGTTCAGTGTGCTTTGCATATGAAACAGGACATTTCCCCACCCTCCACCCCCATTCCCTCCTAATCCAGAAGGGACCTTACTTCCTCCCTCTCAAACAAGCAGCTCATTCAGCAAAAGGGAAATCCCAAGATGCACTCGGGCAAGAAGCCTACAGAAGGAGCCCAGGGGAAAAAAAAAAAAAAAAGAAAAAAACAACCAAAGCAACAGACCAAAAAACAAAAACACATACACCCCCTAAAAAAAAAAAAATCCCAAAACCAAACCAAACCTACAAGTGTGTCCAAAACAGCAGGAAGAGGAGCAACTGAGCTGGTAAATATGAACTTACTTCTGCAAACTACTACTTTAGGACATGCATCTGCCATGCTAGTAATTTAAAAAGTTTTTCCAGGGTAGCTATTCAGTTTTGGCCCTACAGTAATATAACCCACAGAACTGCAGTTCTCCCCTGCCAAAACAGAAATTACAGAAAGCCAGCTGGGAGAATCTTTTACACGATTACTGAGGTAGATTTAGTGGGGTGAATTGGGAGCAACTCAATTGCTATTTTGCAATTATAACCTAAAGCAAAATTTGTTTCCTTTTTTAAAGTGAAAACAAAAATCAAGCAACCTTTTCTTAGTTAGTAAATTTGTTTGAAACATGATCCACGCATCTCCATATTTCTCTTTCCTAAGACCTAATGCTCACTTTGTGACATCCAAACTGTCTACAGCAATTAATTTCGATGACACAGGGGATTATGATTTTGACTGAGTGAGTAAAAAAGTTCAAAAGGGAGGGAGGTCTAATTAACAAAAGATATTTTTCAAGAAAAAAAAACCCACACAAAAAATACAGCAGCTTCAATGTAAGGGTTTTCACATCTGTCAAGATGGGATCCAGCTGCTCTTTAAGGAGAACATGAATGAACAGCCCTTATAGAAACAAAGAAATATGTGGAGCTTCATTAGTCTGAATCTACTGAAATAAAATCAAGTTATAATAAGAGAAAACTACACCAATAAATTAGTCCAGCTAGCGAAGGCAAATTTGATACATTTTTAGAAACCTAAATTAGAAACTTGCATGTAAATTTCTAAGAGTAGAATTTAAAAGTAGAACTAGACTTCTGAAAAAGATAACTTCCACTGAAATCCCATGAATTAGTCTACGTTTTCACTTGTAAAATATCAGCAGAATTTGACCCTCAAATCATAACCAGTGAGGAAAAAATGGCTACATTCAGAAGCTATGACAAGTGATTTTGACTCTTAAGAGACATTTTCATAAACTTGAACCAAGTCCATTGACCTCACTGGAGTCAAACCACAGAGCAACGTTGCCTCAACAACCTTCCCTGAATCAAAGCAAGACATCATGACCAATTACGACTATACTTCAGGGTCTTTTTCAAAGAAGCTCCTATGTCTTCCATTTATTTGAATCAGTTCCCTGCACGGTTTGCAAGACAGCGCAACTACACTGATGTCAAGTGGATTATTCTTACTGCATACGAGGAAAAATGAACTGATTAAAGACCCTCAAGGTCTAGATCACAGAGTCATTTAAAATATTATCTCTTTTCTATAATGGTAAAAGTTAAACTTTATCTATGCATCTATAAATACATAAATAGAACTCTACATACTAAAGCAATTCAGTAATGTAACAAAAGCTTACACGATACTCAGCAAATACAGCAGGGGAAGATACTCCTGCTGTTAACTTCCCCACATGCTGTCCCCTCCATTTGTGTTAGTATAGCTTCTCCTATAGCTACACTTGAACTGACGAAGCTTTACAAACTAAACCAAAATCAAGTGAAACAAAGAGAATTCTGCAATTCTTTCTTAGCAATGTCTGCCTCATCGACTCGATCTGGTTTTTAAAGACTGGACTGTCCTCTGGTTCATAGAATTAGAAGCTGCTGTCAGAAAAAAAGTGAGTCAGTTGTGCAGCACAGCACGGAAACTACAGGTGGGGCAATAATCCATAGGCCGCTGTTACTAGTAATCTGGTGGAAACGCGAAACCACAGCTCATACTCCAGCTCCTTCCTACTCTTCCAGCGTAGTAGGCATGTGTCAGGTAACTGGGAAAAAGATATGTAACATTTTTCATTCTGAGCACTGAACGGCTAAACTCAAAATAAAATAAAGTGAAGCGTGACGATCTGTACAAATGCAAATGTCCCAAATGCCAAGACTAACATTTCTAAAACCTGATTCAACTCTTTCATTTCTTAGCTGCAGGCCGTTTACTGCCACTCCTTTTTTCCACCCAAACAAAAGACGAAAGGGATGACTCAAAGCAACTTGAATTTCAAGCTAAAGCCACAAAGCACTGAATGCCTGATCTCTAATGTTAAACAGGTGTGCAGATGATATTCGTTCAAGCCTCATCACGGCTAGGTTAATTGTTATAAAAACTGCAAAAAGACCAAATTTACTTAAAAGACACATGGATGGATAAGTTAAACAATGCTATAAATAATGATGCAAGTCATACAGTAAATACAAGCAAATACTACTTACAGCACTGCCAACTCCCTCTACCCCTCTTTCCCTCCAAATAACTACTCTTTTTCCCCCCCTTCTATTCACGCAATTTTATATAATAAAATTATAAAATAATTTAAAATAAAAAATATATTTAGATATTTTCCTTCAGAATTTAGTAGTATTAGACACACAATCTTTGCTCTAGAATCAACAGGGCTAAAGAAGGATCAATGAATCCATTATTCAAAAGATTTTCACATAAATACGTTTCTAGAAATGAAGTTTTTAGAAAGGGAACTCCCAATTTGCTACGCCGTGAGGGCCATGGCCTTTAAACATTAGTTCTGCATATCCACTGAATAGTATAATAGAGCACTTTCACAGCACTTCATCACTTGTATCACTACCTACTGCTGAATATGGTCCAAAGATTATTTGGCTTCACCAGTTTTGCAAAAAACTACACTGTTGTGGCAAAAAAAGAAAAAGGTAAAAAGCCTAAACCAAATCTTTGGCTATATCAGTGCAAGGACTCACTGTATGGCATGTTTCTTATTTGTGAGTGAATGGCAACAAAGAAATATCAGTAACAGACCTAATGCTGCAGAATCTGATTTGCTTCTCACAGCAGCTCTGTACCACTCAATACATTTATTTCAAAGGAATATTTCTAAATCATATCAGCATGGGTGAGATAATTCACACCCACTGAACCAACTGAAATTGCTAGTGGGGAGTTAAGAATGGCAAATTCTTTTTTTTTTTTCCTCTTGAATGACACTATTATCTTTCAACTCAGATTAAGTTTTTCAACTGTGGAACGATCGTACTTTAGAAAAGCATGCTTAACATATAATTTCATGAGAAATTCTTAATAACAAAAGTGTAAATCAGAAATCCATTACATCAACGAAGGTTACTAAAATCAGACCATGTTGTAGCCCTAATATTGTCTGTTTTCTGCCTGTCTAGCCCATTAATCTGTATAAAAGCTATAAAACTTATTTTACTGCTAGAAATACGTAAACTTGAGCAACCTTGAGGATTTTTGATTCTTTTAAAGACACTTGTCAAAAAATATAGGACCTCAAAAAATTTAATACTTAAAGAAGGTTTTTTAATTATTTAAAGTAATTCACAGCTTCTAACTGGTACTACCACAATCTCTGTTTTAGTAAGCAGCAGGATCCCCACGCAACCTGTATTTTCTAATACTCAGCAGAACTAATTGTTAGCTAGATTCTGAAAACAGCACCTACAAGCATTATGTACACAGTCCAAGATATGCAGCACTCCAGTATTACATAATAATAGAAAGAAAAGTACAATCACAATCCCCATTCTGCCATCTGAACTGCATGGACAGCTCTTCGTATCTGTGCAGCTCCCCCACTGAAATTGCTACGGGTTGTGTGTGGAGGTCAGCTGCCAGATTTCAAACTGCAGCATACAGACACACAAATAGCCTCATGCAGAAGTTCACATTTAAGCAAGAAGTTACTTTGGCTTACTTAAAGTTACTCCAAGTTCAATAAACGCACTTGACTGCAGCAGCTTTCTTCCCCTATGTTAAGTGACACAAAACAGCTTAATTTTGCTGAAAAGCAGCGGGAAAGTTTTTACTAAGTGGTCAAAGATTACTAAGAGCAGCATTACAGAAGTATATTAGACTCTGACAGAATTGGGAAGCCTCACCATCATTATCTTCAGATTAATGCTAATAAAGGCAACACCTTCTTATAAAAGGAGACAATCTAAAGATCGAAAGAAAACAGGTGGTATTACTGCTGATTTTAACAGTACCACTGGCATGTAACACTAATGCAGATACGCATTAAAAATTTGGCAGACCTCTCCCCAGAAGAGCGTCCAACCCGAGTGCCTGACTGTTTCTAGCCGGGCACGAAGAATCAGAGCCTGTAACACAGGTAATGTAGGAAGTGGAGGGCGCAGGGGACTTCATAAACATCCAGGATATGACAGTGAAAAGATACGAAATGGCTTTTCTTCCAACCCTAACAGATGTTGTCCAATTAAGAATGCAAATAAATCACCCTCTGCATTGCGAGTCAGAAAACACATACATAAAAGCTTTCTAAATACATTTCATTTTAAACTTGCATAATTCTCCCACTGGAGAAATCATCTTCAATTTATGTAATCCTTAGAAAGAGACAATATTACATACAATTCTGCGCCACTAAGAAACCAGGAAGACACACGTCTACAAAAGAGGTGCACCCACACACAATTAACTGTATGGGTGTGGAGGGAACAGAGGGGAAAAGCTGTAACAAGGATGCAAAGACCAGAGTCCGCTGGTTCCACAGAGACTGATCTGTAACCGGGGCTGCTCCTCTTTCACCAGCCAGAACTGTCTGTTATACTTAACCCAGACTTCCTAACACTTGATATCCTGTCTGCTATTTCAATGCCCTTACTCAATGTTTCAGACAGACATTACACAAACTGGCTGGTGAAAAGGGTTGAGAAACCAAGAAGCAATCCAAGTCAATGACCTTATTCTATAAAATGATACCATTAACTGAACAGGGGATGAAGAACAACGCACAGGGGTACATGTCTTCTGAACATATTACTGAAATGTTCCACAGGAAAAGACAAGCACTAGGCTGTATCTTATTTAGTTAATGTTGCTGCTGTCTTTTAATGCTTAAAGCCTAAGCAATTCTTGTGCTTCCCGCCAAACTGATTCTCATGCCAAAACAGAAATAGCTTCAATTAAAAGAAAAAAAAAACACAAACAGAAAATCAAACATAAAAGTCACATTTTCTACAAAGCACGTACAAAGGTAACTGTCCATAAAGCAATGAACAACAAAGCCAGAAACCAAGTTATTGATTAGCTCCTTTGCTATTTATCTTCAGCATACAGAATGATGCTGCAATTTTTACATATACACAGAATCTCTGCCCTCATGTACATTTTCCCTGACTTTTTAAATAAGACTCTTAAAACAAGTAAAGACTACTTAACATGAGTAATGGTGGTAGGACCTGTCTCATTTAACAGAACACAAGACTACGTATCTTATCGGGTTGTTTTAGTGTGCACCCACTCCTCAGAGAAGCCCAATTTTATGTGATAGCAACCAGACCATAGATGGAGCCAATGATAAGAGCTTCACGCACGGGAATTCCCATTGGCTTCCAGAAGGGCTCTGTCCATGAACCACTGACAGGATCAGAGCTTGAACGTGTATCAGTGTTTTTGTTACCTCACCCAACCAAAAGTCAGAGCAAAATAATTAGCTCAGTGCAGAGGGGCCAATCTCTGTCAGCCAGCAGGCGTGCTGAATACCGACAAAACAGGCACACTCAAAGAACCGCACCTGATACAATTGTGAGGCCAGGTTTATGGTCCTTGAATTTGCATCAGAAAAAAAGCCTGACCCTTATCCCAGCTTTTGACATATTTCCACATCAGTAAAAACATAAAATCTCAAAAAAAAAATCCTAAATCAGGAACAAAATATCCCACCCTGTTAGACATCTACCGCAACCTTTAAAACCCAGTCTCGTATGTAGCGACCAGCAGCCAAAATCCTTTCAGTCTGAAGCCAGCTCCCAGTTGCAGAAACTATTGCCCCATTTAATAAGATCTGTCCAATTCAGAGCACCAAATGTCTACGAAACCAAAACCTTATTAATGAGGAAAATTAAAATACTGCAGTAGCAGAGCTACAGGTTCTGCTTCCAGCTTTAGCGCAGTCCTGTAAATGCCAGGTAAGGCCACAAACTCGGCGAAGCTACTTTGTCTCAACACTAGCATATTCTGGTTCAGAATCTGTCCCTCTATTCTATGACTGCAAGTACTGCCCGTCAACGCACAGGAAGAAGCCTGATATACATACAAGTCTTCTGCGGTTTGTGGGTGAACTGGTTCCAATTACTATGCCAGCTGATTGCTTGAGTGAGAACTGTAGAACTAGCCCCGAAGTCCCAAACCTTCAAATTAACCTCGTATGTTCCAGAAGATACGGGAACAGGTGATTTTAGTAATAACTTGAGTCTGAATCTCTACACTGACAACAAAATGCAGAAGACATACAAGACTACACCAAGTGTAAATGAGGAAGGTAAGCAACCAGAGCACATCTTTTCAGAGCAAACTTGCTCCTCTGTAATTACATTCCAGGAACACATACTGACTGTATTAGAGACTGAGAGAGTGAAATAGCCGTAAAAGAAGTGATACAGATTTATTAATGTATATAAGCCAGATTCAGAAAACATATGCAAACAGATGTTATCTAATAAAATGTATCATTAACACACATAGTATAATTGACAAATTNAAACAGAAAATCAAACATAAAAGTCACATTTTCTACAAAGCACGTACAAAGGTAACTGTCCATAAAGCAATGAACAACAAAGCCAGAAACCAAGTTATTGATTAGCTCCTTTGCTATTTATCTTCAGCATACAGAATGATGCTGCAATTTTTACATATACACAGAATCTCTGCCCTCATGTACATTTTCCCTGACTTTTTAAATAAGACTCTTAAAACAAGTAAAGACTACTTAACATGAGTAACGGTGGTAGGACCTGTCTCATTTAACAGAACACAAGACTACGTATCTTATCGGGTTGTTTTAGTGTGCACCCACTCCTCAGAGAAGCCCAATTTTATGTGATAGCAACCAGACCATAGATGGAGCCAATGATAAGAGCTTCACGCACGAGAATTCCCATTGGCTTCCAGAAGGGCTCTGTCCATGAACCACTGACAGGATCAGAGCTTGAACGTGTATCAGTGTTTTTGTTACCTCACCCAACCAAAAGTCAGAGCAAAATAATTAGCTCAGTGCAGAGGGGCCAATCTCTGTCAGCCAGCAGGCGTGCTGAATACCGACAAAACAGGCACACTCAAAGAACCGCACCTGATACAATTGTGAGGCCAGGTTTATGGTCCTTGAATTTGCATCAGAAAAAAAGCCTGACCCTTATCCCAGCTTTTGACATATTTCCACATCAGTAAAAACATAAAATCTCAAAAAAAAAATCCTAAATCAGGAACAAAATATCCCACCCTGTTAGACATCTACCGCAACCTTTAAAACCCAGTCTCGTATGTAGCGACCAGCAGCCAAAATCCTTTCAGTCTGAAGCCAGCTCCCAGTTGCAGAAACTATTGCCCCATTTAATAAGATCTGTCCAATTCAGAGCACCAAATGTCTACGAAACCAAAACCTTATTAATGAGGAAAATTAAAATACTGCAGTAGCAGAGCTACAGGTTCTGCTTCCAGCTTTAGCGCAGTCCTGTAAATGCCAGGTAAGGCCACAAACTCGGCGAAGCTACTTTGTCTCAACACTAGCATATTCTGGTTCAGAATCTGTCCCTCTATTCTATGACTGCAAGTACTGCCCGTCAACGCACAGGAAGAAGCCTGATATACATACAAGTCTTCTGCGGTTTGTGGGTGAACTGGTTCCAATTACTATGCCAGCTGATTGCTTGAGTGAGAACTGTAGAACTAGCCCCGAAGTCCCAAACCTTCAAATTAACCTCGTATGTTCCAGAAGATACGGGAACAGGTGATTTTAGTAATAACTTGAGTCTGAATCTCTACACTGACAACAAAATGCAGAAGACATACAAGACTACACCAAGTGTAAATGAGGAAGGTAAGCAACCAGAGCACATCTTTTCAGAGCAAACTTGCTCCTCTGTAATTACATTCCAGGAACACATACTGACTGTATTAGAGACTGAGAGAGTGAAATAGCCGTAAAAGAAGTGATACAGATTTATTAATGTATATAAGCCAGATTCAGAAAACATATGCAAACAGATGTTATCTAATAAAATGTATCATTAACACACATAGTATAATTGACAAATTTAAAACAAAAACATGCTGCATTACTACATTTTAAAGTAATGCTTCCTGTACATGAAGATCAATTTGAATTAAGTGCTCTACGGCCACTCAGCTAAAATAGATTAGCCTAGTAATTGACAGCATTCTATCGATAGGTTCTCTACAATTCAGTCTGAGTTACCTTTGTCTAATCTCTAGTTTCTTTCCAAGAACACCGCTGGATTTAGTGTAACTGTTCCATGACAGTCCCCTCTAAAGAAGAGTTACAGTGTCAAGTTCAAAGTTTGCCTTTTTTAAAAACAAAAACCCAAACGTGAGAATTAAAAAACGTTCTGGGTCTAAGTACTGCACACACTGAGACACAACTTTGTGCGATGGTAAAGCAGTTTGGCCAGCTAAGCCAGCAATGTGAGTTCCAATCATCACTTACCGCCAGTAATAGACAACCGGCCCACTCCTTACTATAGTCAGTACCATTCAAACCCCTTAACTTTGGCAAAATCATGTTGCTAATGGACAAAAACAACACAAGATTTCAGTAAGAATGGGCAATGCATCTCTTTAGATATTCAAATCTTGCTTGGGCTCAACCACCTAGATGCAGCCCCGAAGTTGCCCCTGTTCTAGCAGTGTTGAGAATCAAGGAAGGTGTAGATAAGGTACAAGTGGCTGCCAGAATTTTAACCGCTGTGTTGTCTAGACATGCTCTGAGCAGCCTCACACAGACGCCTCCAGATGCTTTTACAACACTGATCTAAATGCGCCTCTCAGCAAGTGAAAACACACCCTCATTGGTCAGTCAGCTCAAGCTAGTGATAACCATGTTCATATCCTGGCAGACAGACCAGGTGCTAGGCTCCTAACACATTCAAAAAATAAACTATGTTTACACACATCTTCAAAGCATGCTACTGTTTGGGCAGAACATACGCCCAAGCCCAAAACCACAGAAATGGAGAGGCAAGTGAGACAGCCCAGACAATGAAGGGAGAGGTAGATGTTTAAATATTTTAGGCAGTGATTTTCAACAGCAGATTGCATATAATTCCCTCCCTAATTCAAGTTTAGGAACTTGGGAACTATTCCGGGGCAACGGAGCGCCACAGCTGACTCAACATCATTAGATCATTATTTGCAGCATATTCTTTGTCTAGCACACATGCACGTACCTGCTTCTTTATTCTAGATCTACAACATCTGTAAATCTGTTTGCACACTTGGGAAAAAAATGCTGATGTCTGCTTAAACACTGACATCTCCTCAGGTACGCAGGATTTTATTGATGTGTGGTAACACCTTCGAAGTTCAACTTTTAAGCTGTAAAAGGATTCTGAACTAAACTACTGCCTCAAGACTTCAACAATTTTGTTGAAGGGACTTCAAAATTTTTACTGGAGAATCTCTAATAACATCCTTGAACATCAGGTGAGAGAACAAGTGACTTCATTGCTCCACGGAAAAACAAATGAACCTCAGTTCTTAGGCAAAATTTTCAAAGAGTATTTATCAAGTCAGTTTGTACCACAAAGAATAAATCCATCCAGCGGTCTGAACATGAGTGCCTGTGAATAAAATCAGAATCTCTCCGCTATACCTACCATAGGTATATGGTATATACACATCATATACTATTAACAAATAAAGATTACTAATACCAGGAAGAAGGACTTTAAGATACAGAAAGAGAAATATACACATTCTAGCTCTGCTACTGCAGCATTTCAGGTGGTCATAAAGTGTGGCACGGCACAACGCAGCACCTAAATGTCCACAGCTAGCCTACAACTCGGTGAGTACCGCACTATTTCACTTTCAGCAATTTTTGTTCTTTGATTTGGCTGCACGCTTGACCTGGCTAAACCTTACTCCAGCTGAAAAAGCTGCATGTTGTGGCAGCACTGGGTTGGTAGGCATTGTGAAATAAAGTGGGAGGCCTTATGTGCTCATTTGTGTGTCAGTACCCAGAATGCTGCTTCTAGCTTCCAGCTACTTCATAGTGAAGTGCTGCTAGGACTTGAACCGTGGGAACACTGCAGTGCTAGCGTGTGTGGGTGTGTTCACACGTGTGCAAGGAAAGCTCTCTTATTCTCTTAGTGGCTGATCACCTACAGTTTTGCTAAAAGTACAGATGTCTGGCAGAAAGGTAGGAAATACGAAAGCACTGTCAAACGTTGCTCAGTTCAGTATTTAAAAAAGAAAAAAAGAGTTCAAAAGAGACAGAGGCTAACCCTCCTTTACTGGAAATAGCAACCAACAAAGCCTTCAGGCCTGCTTTCTGAACTAATTCAATCATAGTGGAGGCATACTGATGTTAAGAAAGCAGAGAGCTGTCTGTCACACAGCAGTGGAAAGAGAGTGTGACACACACCAGGGCCACCGTATCTATACCAGCAAATGAACACTCAATGTGCACCAGCTGCTGAGCTCAAGAAAAATGCTTTGGCACTGGCGATAGATTTCTAGGACCCTGTTTTGCAACCCTGTCAGGTTACTCACATTTTAGATTTCTAGAAATACCCCAGAATTTAACGGTTGTGCTCCACGCCAGTAATGGCAGGTGAAGTGAGAGACAGGTAGGGAAACAGGACACTCACTCAAGTCAAAGCCGTGATGGTGCATGGAGACTCTGAAAGACCAGACAGAAAACAAAGTAGAAAAAAACCCCTGCATGAGCATTTGAGAAGGTGGAAAACCCAGTGAAGGATACAAACAAAAGGAAAACAGAGAAGTTATCATACTGCTCAAGAAAAGAAAGAGCTTTGGGAAGCGGCAGGAAGATGAAGAAGCTTACGGGAGGTCAATCACTCATCCAAGGATGAACAGGGAGAATACAAAAAAAATCAAAATTTTAGAAGAGGGTAAGGAAAGCAGCAGCACCCTCTATGGTTCCTGCTCTAGTGGGGGCTCCAACTGTCACAACTCCCTCCAGTATTTAGTGAGGACCCTCTGCTGACTTTATACAGGTCTAGACAAAAGCTTCTTCTCCAAGTGGCAAGACCAGGCAACACAGCAATATCTCTCCAAGTACGTGTCCACCTCTCAATATAGACAGATAGATATGCACAATGGATACTTGATGCATATAGACATACATGTTGGGAATGAAGTATCTAGGTAAAGCTATGCCTTCTAGCAATGCTTTAAAACCACACAAAGGAAAAAAAGAGGTGAGGAAAAAAAAAAAGACACAGGAAAAAAAGGCAGTTTTGCCAGTATGCTGAATCTGCAAGAGGGGTTTGTGCCAACCCAGCTCCTCCATTTAAGTCAGACCCTTAAAAGGCAGAGCTATGCTGGCAGAAATCTTCATACCTCATCACAGAAACCTCATGAAGACACACAAAAAGGTCAAAAAACTCACTGCTTCTTAAACAGCCATAAAAATGGTCATATGCATCTCCCATGCCACCAACATACTAAGAGAGCCCCAGGGAAAATACAACACAGAAAGTAATGTGTACACACAGACATAAATAAATGAACCGGGAAACTGATGAAAAGCCCACTCTTGAAAGTAGACCGAATACCTGACACAGCAGATTACAGCACACAACACACAAACACCTCTGCATAAAACAGAACAAAGCAACGCAGAGATCTACATCAAAAAGGAAGACCACCACAAAGACACACATGCCTCACCCTTTCATCCACAGAGACAGACAGACACAGAGCCCAACAGACACACAAAACCCACACAGACTGACAGTAATTAACTCAAACACACAGGCGCAGACACGGGACCATCCTTTCATTTCCTTACTAGGCATCTAAACTTTACTCCAATGTTACTTGCCCCTGGCCACAGTCTACAAGTCTTACAGCCTGATTAAATCGCTCCGTAATTATCTGCACACACTGCTACAACACAAATGACCTTAGCATATGATACCCGTTGGCTAAGCCCAATGGAAAAAAAGACTTCGGAAAAAGGAAGGATAAGCATACAAAACTGCCAGCGCTACCGGGATCTCCTCAAGACTGCACCACATTAATAGGAGAGCCCTGAAGACAGCTCAAAAGCCTTGAACCTTAAGCCCAGTTCTGTACAGTATGTATGATAAAGCGCTCTTTATTGTCTACTCCATCGTCTGAGCACATACTTCCCATTCTGTTCTTCTCCATCAAACTCCTTGCCACCTTCCAAATGAACCTAGGCAGGAGCCTTAACATTTTATGATGACGGAATTTTGGCAAATTTTTCTGAGAAATAGATGGCCACGACTTCCTTACGTAATTTCTGGCATTGACTATTAGGTGTCTTGAATTCACTCTGCAAGAAGTGCTGCGCTGCATGCGTGTTTTGGAGGGCGGGGGAAGAGTGTTTGCCATGTTCTGAAGTAGGGCCTATTAAAGGGTCACCAAAAAAGTCAGGCAAAGCCAAGATTTAGTGGTCTTTTCTTGTTCTCCACCTTCAACATCACCTAGGGTGTTGGATAAATCATACAGTTGCATAGAATGCTGTAAAAGCCTTGTAAGAGAAGGAAAGTACACCTCCACTAACATTCATTTTAATTAAACTCTGGAAATTACAAAGCTAGGGACACAGTACCATTCTGGAGCAAGAATACGGAGTTGTCTTAATTTTGCTTCCCAAACAAAGCATGCCCTAGAAGATTCATTTCCCAACATGAAAAATGCCTCCACTTTCAGAGCCGTATTCTCCTCACAGATATTCACACACATTTATGCCACCATTCCATCTCAGCACATGACTGACAGAGAATAGACAAGCCATTAAAAACACATCCACCTCCAACCACGGAGATAATGTGGCTCATTACAGCCTAGCTTTGTCACAGCGGTTCTGACACTCAAGCAGGAGGAAAAGGAGGGGTAAGGACAGAAAAGGAGGGGTAAGGACAATGACTGAAACGAGGGCTAAGCACAAGACCAGGAGAGAAACTGGAACTCCGTCGGGTGAGACTCTACTCCTTAACCAAAAACCACAGAGGCCAAGCGACTGGGTTAAGTAGACCTCTCAGGCTAGCTGTAGGAATTACTGCATTTTTTGAACGGGGCATTTTAAAAACCCTGGATTTTGTTTGGGTATTTTGTTGCGTTTTTTATAAAGAAAAGCTCTATTTAAGTCTGAGCACGCGTCTGCCCCTTTAAACAGGTGTTTGGTAAGTTATAAGAATGTTACTGCAGGTTCTCAGTAGGCTTTAAATGTTGCTTCTCTTTTTGAGGTTTGTGTCATTGCCCTTCCACTCCAGACACATAAAACCAAGGAAAAGTTTGGAAATCCCCGACAGATGAGGCAGAATCCAACCGACAAACCTGCAGTGTAAAACTCAGGAGGCAAGAGTTCGCTTTAACCTTATATTGTGAGGCAAGGGGAAGGAGCGGGAAGCAAATTGCTCATCCCACAGGCAACTGCACCATCGCCAGCTAGCCAGACGTCCTGGTGTCTGTAAGCAAGTCCTCAAGGCCTTGTGGCACTGCTGCCCATTGATCAGCACTGGTGCCAGATGCCAAGGCAGCCTCCCACCCACACACCAGGGATTCTGGGATCTAAAGGCAGCTCAGACTGAAAGAAAAACAAAAGACACCTGGAAAAAAAAATGTGCTTTAGCTGTCTAGCTCCGCACAGCATGGCATACCTTAAGAAGCTGCTGCAGCTGGCTCCAGACAGATTCATTTACTGAACGTATACATAATCCACTATACAAAAGCCTGTCTGGTGGGGAGATTCAGACTCCGAAGGGATACCCTAAAAGCAGGAACTTCTCCCTTCGCGTTCTGCGCACTCAACCTGAACACCAGTAACCTGCATGACTGTCAGGATTTTTTTCTTAGCAGTCGTATTTTATGCCAATACAAGCCTTTTAGACAGCCGCCACCTCCATCCTTTGTGGCATGCAGTTGGTCAGAAGACAGTATATATTTGTATCTGGAGCCATCAGTAACTGTTACTTTTTTCTGGCTTCTTCCTTGTCTTGACCCCTAACTGAATCTTAAAACCCAAAATCACATACTTCCTGCTAAAGTCTGGGGTAGTGTGATGGGTTTCAAAGATCAGGTTCCCTGTACAGTAAGATATGTAAACATAAATACAAAATTTAAACAAACTCCAACTACCCTGTTGAGAACACAACCGGAGGAAAAAAGGTGCCATCTCAAACACTGCTCGGCTACATTAACACACACGTGGTGAGAATTAAGAACACGATTAGATTGCTAAATGACTCAAAGGAAAAGCAGCTGGTAACAAATTTGGTCTATCAACGGATGTTACCGAAATTACACAAAATCCCATTTCTCTTTCTCCCCCTACCCCCTTTAAAATTAAAGGCATCACTTACCCTGGGGGCTTTCCTCTTGTATTTGTTGTTATAGTCAAATTTTTCTTTCATTTCATCTAAGAGCTGGCCCAGTCTAGCTTTCTCCTCTTTCCCAGTGTAATCCTGGCTGAGGAGGATATAGGATCTCCAGTTTGCAGAGTCAAAGCCCCAGTGGCAAGTCCTGTTTTCCAGGGATTTGTGAGAGTGGACCACAAATTTGTGAGGTGGGTACATAAGCCTGCAGTCCAAGCACTGGATGCAGGCTGCGCTGGGGTTACTGTAAAGCTCTGGCACCAAAAGTCCCTTACACTTCCCAAAGCACTCATGATACACCTTGAAGCTCTTCTCTGTAAGCTCCAGCTCAATTGTGCTAGAGAATTCCTTCTTGCAGTGGGGAGGATAGGTGCCACCATAAAGCAAGGCGTTACAAAGCCTCTCAGCATCAGTTTTAGTGATGAGCCCGCAGGAAGGAGCAGAAAAGGGCAGGATGCCCATGACTTTGAGGATTTCCAGCTGGTCAGCAGTGCATCTGGAGCAGTAAATGTGTAGCTCATCACACACCGAATTAATCTGCTGCAGGGAGAAGTCCCTGAGCACTGAGTTCAGGATCTGGGGCAAGCAAAGCCGCTTTTCTCCACCCACCACGAAGCAGGAGATGGTTTCCCCTTCCAGGATGGTCTCGCACCTCTCTGTGGATCTGTCCGAGGGCATGAAGAAGGGACCAGGCATTACTGGAGGAGGCTGGATAGGGGGCAGATGCAGTACAGGTTCTGCTGGGTCTTTCCCATTGTCTTTCTTGTACATCTCCTGTGCCCATCGTGCTGAGAAAGCAGCAGGGCCACCCAGGGAGCTCATAGAGCTCAGATGAAACTGTTCCAAGGTCTTCTGCAGTCCTGGATGAGGCTGGAAGCTGCTTCTACTTACAGTCTCCATTTTTTAGTTTCTATTCCCAAAACAAACAACAAAAATCCCCAGTTATCTTCCACCCTGATACAAATCCACTTAAGGGATTTATTTAATTTTTTTTAAGAAAAAAATTATAAGCAAAATAAAACAACCCACCCTTGTTTCTTTCTCCTTCCCACTCAGGTTTATCAATCCACTAACGAATGGGAAATAAATCCTTTTGTATGCGTATCTCTCTCTTCTTTCTTTTTTCTTGGTTCGTTACAATTTCAAAACCTCCAAATCTCCAAGCTGCCCCGATGGAGCACAGAGTCACGGCAAAAAGAGGTCTTCATCCGAGCACTCACCCCCTCAGCCAACCCCCCAGGCAAACCAATCCCGCCTCCCACACCTCCACCACACACACACACTCACTCACACACACACACACACGCCACCCACAGAAATACAAGAAGTCTGTGCCACACTCCGAGCACCAGCGGCTCAAATATGTTCTGGCGGCGGCTGCTGCTTCTCTGCAGTAATCACCCTTCTGTCCATATCCACCGAAAGGAAGGCGCGGGGGAGGAAAGTAAAAAGCAGGAGGAGGAAGAAAGCTTGGTCTGTGGAAGGAAACAACGCAGAAGGAAAGGAAAAGGCCCAGATCTCTGGCACTTCCAAAACGGCGCGGGGGCTTCGGACGGGCGATAAGCAGGCTCCCTTCCCCCTCGTGGTCCCTCAGCTTGATCGGGGACGACTCCTCGTCTCGCGGTTCGCCCTTCTTCCCTTATTTCTCTCGGTCTTCTCGGCGTGCCGTGGGGAGCCGCGGTAACAGAGCGCACATCCTCCCAGCTCCTCTTTCCAGCAGAGACTGAGAGTGCCTGAGAGCTGAGCTAATGCAGCCTGGCTCAGCCTCCCTCCCTCCTCCTCCTCCTCCTCCCCCCCTCTGTTTGTTGGTGTCTGCCTCAGTCATTGAATCCCAGCCAAGAATGTGACCAACTCCCCAGGCCGGGCTCTTCCAGGAACAGCGGCCGCCTCCCCCCTCCGCTCTGCGCTGAGCTTCTGCACAGGCAGGCGCGCAGCACGGCCCCGGGCGGCAGCGCCGGGCAGGGACGGTAAACTGCTGGGTTCACAGACCGCCGCGCCGCGAACGACGGGCGGTAGGGCGAGGGCTTTCCCCTTGCTGCTTTCGTTCTGGACAGCGGTAAAGAGGGAAGAAGCGAAAACGCGTCTGCCTCACGCTCGCACGCGCACACCACCAAAAAAAAAAAAAAAAAAAAAAAA